>JASANE010008905.1:0-23949 GCA_030248225.1 Trileptium ribeirensis | reverse complement strand
TGACGTGCAATTGAATAATGATCATGCTATTCAAAAATTTGCAGGTCATAAGTCGAAGCAGATGTTACTTAGAATGATGAAGTCCTAATCATGCTGCAAAACAAATTCCACTGTAAATGGTTCACGTAAACGTACATGCTGTATAAGTGACTCAAATACAACTAAACGTGTATAGTCCGGCTGTGCGTTCAGCATCGTTCCGTTTGTAGGTTGCAATATCGCCGTAAGTATACCAGGCAGGACCATGGCCTGATTTGTACAAAACCACGCCTTCTCCTGGAAGTAAGATCCAAACACTTCCGCATTCGCGTGCAATTTCAACTATAGCTTCCAGAAAGTCGAATAAATTTTTCCGAAATGAAAGGTCAAATGTCCACTCAATTCATAAAATTTTACTTGAATATCTTACAGCTTTATATGTCAACGTTATAATCTGAACAACGCCGGTTTCTAGCATTCAACATATTCAGTATACCATGCTGTCGAATACACGTGTGCCGTCATCTGTTCGCGTGGATTAAAACTGTCGTTAGTGTTCGGCAAGATAATATGAGTGTTTTAGATGAAGTCATTTTACGTCAGTATTGTATACCCTGTGGGCGATTTTAATCATTGAAAATTTGCTAAACTTTGCAACAGCACAACTATAATTTGATTTTAATGCAAAATAAACTTTACGGTAACATATGAATTCCGGATTAACTTTGCACAGTTCGCAACAGGTTAAGTTTTAATAATAAAAATATGACGTAGTTCTGGAGATTATGCAAAATATTCCAATAAGTGTTTAATACTCTATCACAATAGCTGCATCCTTCGGACGTATGAACATACTCAAATTAGTAGTGCTCAATTTAGCGGAAAATATTTAGTGCGTTTAGAACTGCAAATTCGTATAATCCGCAATATGAAAGTTTTCAAATGCAACGTTTATTCATGCAGCAGCATCGAAGTCGGGCAATGATATGAATTCAGATTTACGTAATAAAAAGCAATATGTAATCAATTAAAATTGCGGTTTGTTTCTTATCTTAGAAATTGGTGCAAATTATATAACATTTGTCGCAGCACTATGAGTGACATGCAATTGGATTATATTTTAATGGCTGGACCCATGTGATGTTTTAGGGTTGGACGTTGGGTGGTTGGAAAACAGTGGCTATAGAGTATGTTTAATTCTCAAATGTGTTCCTGATGCCGGCCAAAATCGTTTTAAAAATGAGGTAAGCTCGAAGACACAGCGCGTATAGTTACACCCACTATATAAAAGTTATCTGTAACTAGCATTACAGGACTGGTCATCTCAGTACAGGCAACGAGATTAGAGCTAGGCAACATAGACAAAAGCTGAAATTAATCGGTAAGAGCGACCGATCAAAACCTGATTATCCGTCGAAACAATTATAGCAGGAAAAAAGTCGGATAAACATACAATTGACACTAGGTGACAATCCGGGTTATTATGCCGAAGCATTGTGTGTAGGCTGGCCATGATGATTGCCCATTACACCACCCATCATCTTATCCGCCTAGACCAAAAACTAGTGCCTGTTTAACGCATAGGTACCGCGAAGCAATTGTGGCTGAGTCTCTTGCCCAAGGAGATTAGCGCGATCACTGGATTCGAACTCCTGACTTCACGATTATGAAGCAGGCGCTCAAACCACTCAGCCACGCGACCACTTAGCAGGAAAATAGTCATGCTCGTACGGACAGTACATTATCAGGTATATGTAAAAGAAATCTTAATGTTGGTTTGAGAAAAGAACTGTTAATTCAAGTGGTTAGATCAGGGATTACTAGTGAAGCTCGCTTGCGAGCCAGAATTCGAGTGGTGAGAACAATCCACCGAAGCACAACTGTGAAAAATATTTGCCACATGATATTCTTGACACTCGCAATGAGCTTGTCGGCCCAGAAAACCCCATATCCGACACTAAAACCAACAATAAACACACATTCAGGTGCTTTTCCCACGACTTGTCACCAAAAATTTCGAAAACGTCATTTTTTATGGCAAGTATGAACCAGAAGTGTAAAAAATATTTACCCAACAATATTTTTAAACTTGCAATGAGTTTCTCTGCCCAGAAAACCCCATATAAGACACTAAAAGCAACAAAAAACACACATTTAGGTGCATTTCCCACGCTTTTCACCAAATATGAAATTTGGCGATAATTATAAGCTTATAGACTCCAGATTGGAAAGTAGTTGAAAAACTTGTTATATATCATTGGACAGCCCTGGTAAAGCTACATGGAATAGGCCTATTAGCTTGCGGATAACTCTTGTACTTATGGAGAAAAGTCGCAAAAACTGGAGGGGCTGCCCGCAAAATGGGCCAAAATGACGTCATTTTGCCCCATAATTTTTCTCACGGCAAAAAAATTCAAAAATCGGTCTCCGTCGCTACACCTAAATCGACCATTGCGGTTCGAATGAGCTATCGTGCATCAAAATCCGCCCAACCGTTATCGAGATCCAGGTGCGACACACAGACACACAGACAGACACACACAGACAGACAGGACCTCCTCAACCCCCCCTCCAAAGCCAAAATTGAAAATTCTCGTTTCACTCGCTCGCTTCCACTCGAATTCAATAAAAGCCAAATTTATGTAAGTGAAATATTTGTCACTGCGCTAGTGGGTTTAAATTCTCTTTCAATCTCAACAGCGAACGTTTATGGCTACTCAAACCTACTTCATGGCGGTAATATAGTTGTCAAAGTGCCCATAATTTCTGTTTCACGACAGGGTTGATAATATCTGCCGTTTGTATAGCACGAGGTCACTCAGAAAATAACTGCGATACCGTGGCTAGACAATCTCTACTTTGTAATGAAAATCAATCCATGAACTTGAGTTTTATTTGTTTAAACTATAAACGAGAATCGGAGTATTATTATCATTTTTTGGATAATCTACTCGATCGTAACGGGCATGATGTTGTGTCGTTGTGTAGATGCAGTTAAAAAGTGATTCGACAACGATACCGTAGTTGTGGCATATCTAGATGATAACATAAATGCAGAAGGTGGTCAAGACATCTGTAAGAATATTGTATCATTGGGTGGACAATAGATGGACCAATGGTGAAATTCTAAGCCTATTTGCAGTAGCTAAAATTTACCGTTGTGTGAAAACTGCTTAATTACATTTCCAGTGCTAAATATTAACAGATAACAGTTTCAAAGATGCTAAAAACACCATGAGCATTTATTGTATCAGTGTCTGCGATATCTAAGAAGTATACAAGTGTTCATGCAATCAACTGGAGTAAAGTTTAAGCAGTGGTTTACGACGAATAATCATGAGAAGCTAAATGAACGTAAAGACTATGAATCTGGAACATGACGCGAAATTAACACGGAGTTGGTGTACTTGTTGCAGTGGAAGTGCGAAACGCTGATTGCATAAGCATTTTAATGGCAAATTTTAGGGTGACTATCGCATACTAACGTCAAAAATGTTCAGTAGTCGCCGTTATGCAGTTCATTCGGTTAGGGGTCATGACCGGAGTGTATAGCCATTGCCAATTAACCAATATGATCGTATCATCTCTGTTTTTATCAGACTGAAGAAACTCCAAATCTATATTCGGTAGCTGAAAGCTTTAGTCAAAGGTGGTTGGGCTGTGCTTTGCCGTTTGGTCAGAAAACAGCAGTTGCACGTCACTGAATAACCTTGTTGTCACAGCCGTAATATTGTTTTCACTTTTTTTTCGGACTGTGAGTTATAAGCTTTCACTTTATTGCACAACAATTCTGTGATCTTACCAGAATTTTTTTATAAAACCAATTCTCTGGAATTCGGTAAACATTTGACAGTGGTGTGCGGCAAACGGGATTCATGCATCCACACTTAAGGCACAGCAGAGGCGAAACACTCAGATTAACCAATTTCAGAAAAAATGAATTGTCAAATTCACCACTGTTCGATGTTCGCAGCATGGTAAACTTCATATTATATAATTTAATGGCTAGGAATTGACAACTATTGTCTATTGATCGCAAGGACGCTAGCGATTGCACCTCGACTCAGCTCGTAAGCACTATCTGCAAGAACACCTGTTAATTGGTGTCGGCACAGTTTTTTAGGCCCAAGGATTCCATGGGACTTCGCGGGGACCAATGGTCTCTTAACGAAACTACATATACACAAAATTAAATTTTTAACATCAAGATTTTCTGAATGCTTTTTATGAATTTCTTACGATTTATGCTGTTAAGGTTTTGGTCCAACGCAACGCCGTCCCAGCCCTGTATGCTGCTGTGGCATTCCTCTCACAAGAAGACAAACACCTTGGGTTCAGGCAAAACTCCCGAATACTGCTGCACTGTCAAGCAGAATAGCTTGTTTATATACTTTTAATCGAAAAATCAGCCTATTGTTTTACTAACACTTTCATTCCCATTAGGTCCAAATGGACTTACTGCACATTGCGAAACGTATAGTAAACTGAGTTTGTCGCATGCTGTATCTTTGGGGATGCTTTGTTATTACCTCACGTCGTGATGTTTCTTAAGAAGCCGAGCAACGGCGCCTAGATAGCTCACTGTTTACGTACGCAATTTTTACCATACACCCCGGCTAGAATTTGCGAAACATCGCACGCTGCACAAATTAACGTGGGCATGAAAATACTCGAATGACAAAATCTGACAATAAATATGAACAGAATTTGTTTTGATCGACGAAACGATTTGGTTGTTCGGTTGTTACTGCGGTCAATGCCGCAATTTCGCGTTAAATACAATGATAACTGCAACGGTCAGCGACTAACCCGAGACGATCGGGGTGGACGGACATCAGCAGTCAAAATATATTCAAACAAGAAACGCTCTCTTGAAAAGGCCCGTGTATTACGCCCAAAGAGGGTACAAAAAGACCTAGTTTTCATAACGTAGTATAAAAATGTACTGTATAAAAGACACTGGAGCAGCCATTGTTTATTTGAAAGACAGTTTAGGTCATTCGCTAGCCTTAGTAATTAGAAGGTTTGCTATGAAGCACAGCAAGAAGCTGGCTGCTACTAAACAATTGCAGTAAAGGTAAATACATATAGACAAATAGGTCAAAATTTGAATTTAGTCTATGTACTAGATAGGAACAGGCTATTTGTTTACTGCTGTTGAACCAAACTATAATCAAAGGTATGATGGACGTTTCTTTTCAGTTTATCAGGTTATTGGCACTATATTAACTTGTAGTTCTTCAATAATTTTCGGTTGCAGGTTTGGTATTTCTTAATGCTCATCAATGTTGGTTATTCTGATTTTAGCAAAAATGCAAGTTGTGGAATATATTGGATACAAGCATATTGTCTCCTATTTAGCAAATATCGTATTTTATTATTTCTCTTATGTTTATTGTGATATTTAGAAGCAAGAAGTATAGTTTTACGAAAATATGATATTCCACCAAACTTAATATAGCCTATTATGTTTTGTTATGCTGCAAAAATTTGCATTGCTGAACAGTTTCTAGTCTATCGAAAAAGATATTTTCTGTTGACAACAAATTTGTTTGCCAATAAAACTCTCGAATTTGGATTAAGAAGGTAGCGTTAGCGAAAAAGAACTGCTGAAATACAGAATCGTTTCATTTAAGATGTCATAGATACGTTAAATTTGCTCGCCAACAGAATTTAACGCTGAATGAGGGCTGGGAAAAGTCACTGAACTTTTATTAACGAAGTTAAAGTCGCTAACTGTTGCTAGCAATTAACTAAATCCAATTTCATATTAGTTCTATAACAATGGATGTGAATTTCACGTCACTAATTAGAAAACAGGATGGCTAGCAAGATCACCTTAGTTTAATCGCGCATATATTTTAATTGTTATGGGTCTTCTTGGTCTTCCCTAAAAGCGAGCACTGGTGTCTGTATTATTTGGAACTTTAGTTAGATTTACTTTTATCAGTGTTCGCATTTTCGTTATTTGACTTCTTGTAGCATAAAAGTTTATCTCTTCAAAAAGTGAGCAGAGTAACGTTACATTCCGGTTTTACATCGTTTAAAATGTTGACAGCTTCCTAAAGTTAAGGTCATGCTATATGCTAAAAATGAGATATGATATGTTATCGAAAGTTGTTCTTTGTTGTTATTTAAACATCTGAAGTTTTGAAGTTTTCAGTTTATCCCAAACGAGTCATTAAATATGTTTTGTTAGTGTCGTGTCATTTCCTTTCGGCTGTACCATTGATTTCGAATTTCCGTTTCACTGAGCATTATGAAAGCAATGCACCGTTGTGTTAGAGTAAAAACGACAGCTTTTCAAATCCAACCGCTGAAGTGCTGTGCATAATCACGACCGGCAAACGTCTTAAATTTGTCTCACTGCAATCAAATTAGAACACTAAAAATTGATCGGTTTTAACAACATTAATCAGTAATGTATAAGATTTACTATGTTCAGACGATATGATGAGTATATACTTTTGTGAATTAACTTAATTTAAAAAGACAGATAGTTCCGCGAATACCATATACAATTAATCATCATCCACTTGGTGCACCTATAGGCATGGATTCACTGTGTTATAAACAGTTACATAAACCAAAATTAAGCAGACTTTGTTTTGGGATAGCTTCACCCAGGTAAGTTGGTGGTATTTTTGTATGGCAATATTAATGATATCTGATGTAAAAGATAAACACTTATTGCCAAAAATAATTATGTTGTCAGTTTGCATTAATATGTGAGAATAGAAAGTACGTAGGTGTATTTCTGTCGGAAATGCCTGTTCTTCCAATACAAAATAAACTGTGTGTCCATAACATTGTAAGGGGTGCGTTCTTCATCCGCGTCCTTACATGTATTTCAGGAATCAGGTACTCACACGACCGACATCTCGCGTGCGTGGTGTTGTCTGCAGAAGCCGGCCGCCAGTAATGCTAAAGTCAGGATTGGATTGTGTTTGGTTTGATACTTGTGCGCTTTCTGGGCTATATTTACGTTGTTTATGCATCTATACTGTTCTAGTCTTAGACATTGCGATAATTTACTGACGTTTTGCCGTTTTGTACATAAATGTTTGGACCTGACACTTGGAGCGTCCATCTTGTTTTAGTTTGTTTTACTATATTTCGTTTGTCAATCTATAGCTTGTATTTGTTTTCGTGTTCTCATCTGTGGAGTCGTCTCGTTTAATTGTGTGCCAACGTTACCTGGTGAACCGGCTTTAATAATATTCGAGTTTACGGCCTCCTCCTTCGATCTTTAATGCGATTTTCTTGCAAATCAATACGTTCTACTCTAAAATATCGCCGGAGATATGGTGTTTTCCAGAACGGTTGCGGTGTAAATGCTATATCTTTTTATTGTTTTGTTAGTTTTGGTTAATGTTATATTACGATTGTTTATGCCCATTCTTGTCACGTTAATGCTTCCAATGTTCAGCAAGATTACCGGGCTTGGCCAGTTCTACGGCTAGCCATTAGTGATAAACCCACAAACAATTTTCACTGCGGATTTGTTGGCTCTGTATTCAGCCTCATATTATCGCATAATTATTCGCTTTACTGCGGCACCATATATGGCTCGGCGGGCGTCGCCTAATGTCAGCGCCTACTTTTTTTACTTTTAAATACACTTATCTGCCGACATTATTTCATAGCAGGCTAATAAACTTATTTGAAACTAGTTTCTAACGATTTCAATTATCATCATTATGACACTAAATTTATTACACAATATATATAGCTTTGGATCGGAATTTATAAACCTATTCTCCATTTCTGAGCTGCTGATTATCACAATTCACGTTTGATTTTTACTTTAATTTTATGGGTTGGTTGGCGTCGGAGTTACTGTAATCTTAGTTTTGAGTTGTAGCGTTTCTTTTTCATTCGTTGCCGGCCTAGATCCATTGGTATCGCATGTGTGTTTGCCTTGTATTCCTATTGACCAGGCAGTCTTAATAGAGGAACCACTTACTGCTGGTGTTGCGAAGTATCGCGGGACGAAGTATAGTTTATAAAAGCCGTTGTACCGTCCAATCTGGGGGTGTCAGTCTGGGTTTAACTTGCTTCTGAGTGAGGCGGTTTATTTCTCCAGTATTTTTTATATTCTTTAGGTTTACTACAGCTTCTTTGTTGATTTCAACGGTCGTGTGGGCAGTATTATTGCGTAACTGTTATAGTATCTTTTGTGCTCGCTGCGAGTTTATCGGAGCTCACCGCTACTTGCTTTCGGTTTAGTCATCAGGCTCACCACAGCTTTGCGCTAGAAACTATGGTGCTCACCACTAGTTTTGCACAACCTTCAATGATTTAAACGTGATTTCGACCAGGACTGCTCTCACGAGCCTGTTCCTACCATAGAATCAATGTTCGCAAATCTGAATTATTTTACCCAGATTAATGTGTTGAGCGGGTGATTGTTCACGTGATTAGTTGCCGCACGGCAGGAGCTTTGAACTTCATAGATGAATAGCGAGTCAGCGTGAAAGGGTCATATGTAGACAGTCTGTGCCGTGGTGGTTCTGTGGTTCTTCAATTTTTTATGTGTCATTCTTGCACCATTTATGAAATCCTCTTTTGCAATTTGTAACGGTATGCCGAAAGCATGATGGATAGTAAATGATGCATATGGGCTTGTTTAGATCTTGCAGCGATAATACTGCTTATGTTACATTGACTTAGGCTTCACCATTACAAAAAAGTTTGAGACAGAACAAAGTAAGTGTGCTCAGGAATATACATTTGATTCACACATTAATTTTCTGATGTTCTGACTGAAGGAAAACCCGATTGGGAAGCTCATGGATCCGCCTGTGGGGTCACCCTAAGGAAACGGTTGGGGCACAGCTTCATCTGTTGTAGCCTTGTGTCAACAGTGACCGACAAAATAGTTAGCGACAGCTACGAACAACGAACTTGAGAAGGCAACATATCAGGAGATTAGAAGGCCCCCATTTCATAGCAAATTCCTGGGTCGTAGTATTTGTTAAGAGCTTCTCGCGGTACTTTCGTAGTTTCGTACCAGTACATAATATTATAGTGTCGTACTAGTACATTCTCTCATAGTTTCGTAGGCATTGAATGTCACCTAGCCTGCAGACTAGGTTTGCCAACGCTTCGTTTCTTTCGTTGGTTTGATCAAAAACTAAACCCGGACATAAAAGAATGCCGTTCCCTTGTTCTTACATTTTTCGCTAGAGGTCTTGAAGACTGGGTGACGGATTCAAGCTTGTGTTCAACTGGACCGTTTGTTAGTTCAAGCGGAATATGCGCCGTGATCCGGATGAGAGAAACTTATGCGACGAGAAGCTTGTTGTTTCTTGGTGTCAAAAGGCTAACCTGCCAATGTCATTATCGACGTCGTTAGCAAACGCTAATCACATGACGTTGTGCCTAGACTGGGGACTGCTATTTCTGCATTTACTGGAAGAATGGTTCGTCCCACTCAGGGATCTCCTCATCCACTAGACTAATTGTGCGCCGGCTAAGCGGGGATCCTACCGAACACTAGGGTCTGGGGATCTTTCTGCACGTGTCTCATTTCTAGGTCGGTTTCAGCTAGCTGTTTCTGGGAAAAACTGGAGCCATTCGCTGCAGGTCAGAGCAGGGCATTCAACGCCGCTACAATATAATTGATGACGTCGTTATTGTGGCGAAAACAAAATGACATGCAGCTGCCATATAAATGGTACAAAATGTTTTCGTTTTGCAAAGATAAATTGTGTATTATGTACTTTATTAATTCCATAACTATAACGTGTACCTGGCTTAAGGTATTAAAGCATAAATGGAACTACTTCAGTCGTGATAAATTCTTAATAAAGAAACATACTGGTTCCAAATCAGCTAGAAAGGCAGCAATTGCGGGCCAATTCTGTTATAATAAAATGGCGCGGCCAATTTGAAATAAAATTAGAAGTACCTATAGGATGGAGATAAATACGTGTTGGTTGCGGAGTGATATTGTTAATTCCATAACTATAACGTGTACCTGGTTTAAGGTATTAAACCATAAATGGAGCTACTTCAGTCGTGATAAATTCTTAATAAAGAAACATACTGGTTCCAAATCAGCTAGAAAGGCAGCAATTGCGGGCCAATTCTGTTATAATAAAAAGGCGCGGCCAATTTGAAATAAAATTAGAAGTACCTATAGGATGGAGATAAATACGTGTTGGTTGCGGAGTGATATTGTTAATTCCATAACTATAACGTGTACCTGGTTTAAGGTATTAAACCATAAATGGAGCTACTTCAGTCGTGATAAATTCTTAATAAAGAAACATACTGGTTCCAAATCAGCTAGAAAGGCAGCAATTGCGGGCCAATTCTGTTATAATAAACCGGCGCGGCCAATTTGAAATAAAATTAGAAGTACCTATAGGATGGAGATAAATACGTGTTGGTTGCGGAGTGATATTGTTAATTCCATAACTATAACGTGTACCTGGTTTAAGGTATTAAACCATAAATGGAACTACTTCAGTCGAGATAAATTCTTAATAAAGAAACATACTGGTTCCAAATCAGCTAGAAAGGCAGCAATTGCGGGCCAACTCTGTTATAATAAGCCGGTGCGGCCAATTTGAAATAAAATTAAAAGTACCCAAAGGATGGAAATAAATACGTGTTGGTTGCGGAGTGATATCGATACGAATACAAGCTATGTAGTCGGCTTCCGTATATCATTTTAAAAGTTTCTAAAGTTATTCCATAACACATCTAGACAACGTAACACTACAGCACATGATTTTACGTGCACCGAAACAATATTTCCAAATTGAAGTACAAAGCTTACGTTGTTTACTAAACCGCCAAAATTTCATAATTTTCAGTTGCGATCAGAATATACTATAAATTTTACACATTTCATTGTCCTTAAAAGTGATGCAATTCAGTAAATTGTGTACTATTTTACCAGCCACTAAACGCTGATGTACGCTAACGAAAATTTAAAAAATTCAGAGGTACATTAAATGTAAATACCTTTTGATTACCGGAATATGACTTCTGTGACTGTTGCTACTCAAGAAAAAATTAATGTTATTTCAACAAAATAACATTAATTCCGGGGTAATGCTTTTAGGAAATATGAATTGTTACATTTCAATTTAGACATAAACTATTATCGGATATATTTGAAATGTGAAGACTTTCGAATTTGTGCTTAACTTTATGCCACACATTGGTTTTAAAATTTTATCTTTATTTTATCAAATATGTTAATTCTTCTCATTTCTTGGAAATCAATGTTGAGGAATCACAAACAACTATCTGATTTCTGCTACATCTTATATTAATAGGTTGTAAAGCTCAAAGCGTGTTGTTACTAGTTTTTCCAAATATCCTATACATCATTGTCGCTTAATATTTGTGAATTATTGTCTAAGATTTTCAGCTTTTGTACCTAATTTGCTTTATGCAAATTATATCCTTCTTAACGTTATGCGTACTGTGGCATTGTCATTCTGCGGCAAAACCTCATTGTCTTGCGATTTCACTTTGTACGTATTGTTGATCATCGTTGCTATTAATTAGTTGTATTGTTTTAGTTGGTGGCACGACATGTCTTCTCAGGATGCGAACGGGGATCGAGTTCCGCGGACCTTTATAGTGCGTAGTTTACGGCTTTGCTAGCGGACGAGTTGCTGAAGGTGGCAGGTCCAGCAAACGATATCGTCCAAGTAGGATCACTCCAGCAGTTTTCCCGTAAGTCTGCCGCAAAGCAGCAGGAGTTGCGTTACAAAGGTAAAATCAGTTACAACGTGAATTTAATGTAGAAATTTACAAGTTACTCCATTATGCCGCGTCTAACGTACGTGAAAATCTTAGAAAATAATTGCAGTTATTTTGGAATAATAATGCGGCGTTTACGTTATAAAGGACCCTCCATGTGAAACTTTTGTTCCCCAATAGTCTAGACTATACCATCCAGTGGTAAATAGTATACGCCTGTACTATATAATAGAGCATGTGGTGTATGAGACACCATCAACTTATAATTATAGCGTCTAAATCTACCTGTTTTTTACCGTATGGTGTCAAGACACCATACACAAACACGTTATATAAAGTGTGTAAATAATAGCATGGTGTTGTTGACACCATATAGCGTTTTGATAAAGTTTATGGTATGGTCTGAACCATACCATTACAAACACAACAGTAGCTATGTATACTATCTTAAAATACTATCGGAAACACCATAGTGTCAAAGACACTATATAATAGAGGGTGGTAGCGGTACCCAGGGCCAACAAAACTTTCACATGTAGGGTCCTTTATAATGTAAACGTCGCATAATTGTATTTTCGCTTTATTGTAAAATCTTTAGCAGATAGTTTTCATAATAGGTATTTAATTACCGCTGGGTTAACCCAGTAGGTAATTGCATCCATTAGGCGTCTTGGGGCGTTTGCAATTTTTAGACGTTATGTTCCGCGAACATATACGAATTTATTTCTATGTACTGAGCCGTATAATGACTAGTGCACAGAACATTAATATTGTCAAAAAACTTTCAAACGACGATAAATTGTTGAACTTTATTTTTCATTAGTATTAAATTATTTTCCTCTAAGATAAATTATCCGGATCCTTTGTTACTGCACCAATGCAGAATCATAGCTCAGGAACGGATCGGTGGGTATCTGTAGTTTTACCATTGAATGTGTTTAACAATCGACACGTAATGTCAAACTCATTTATCTGTATCTCTACTTTTTCAGGAACAGCGACTAAAAACGCCCACTTTTAAGTCAAAATTAAGTCGAATTTCGTTGTTTTCGTCTACAACTTGGCGAACGCTAAAGCGATGTGATAAAAAATTTTCGCTGTACAGAGAAATTGTAGTTTACACCAGCAGGTATAACATCTGACCGGTGATCCCATTGCAAATGAATCATATAGTAAAAACAACAGATTTTCTGTCAAAATTGCTCAAGTATTGGGTTCCATAAACTCCTTTTATTTGTATCAGAATGTCAAATGATGCACTGTCGATGCACTAATGGCACCGCTGTAGTAGTTATTTCATCACAATAAGAACTATAGGATCTATATTTCTCCAATAACAAAAAGTTTTGAAATTTAATCAATTACAATGATTAAAACTTTTAAGACCCATTTTAATTTGAAGCGTCAAGTTTCACGGTTTTTGGCTACTCTAACGCTTGCACTACATGATACGTTTGTGCCGCGGTCGCTATGCTAATCCTAATACCTGAGTCTTGGTCGAACCTAAGGTCCTTATATCTGTCTTATTCTGATCTTACTTCAGCTAAGACTTAGTCTACCGCTGCCACTACGGAACTGTCTTTTTAAGATATAAGGTTACGTAAGTAAATTTCAGTTGGGTCCGAAATTCTATAGACCCATCCAAGCCCTTAGCGTGCAACTAAATTAAAAAATAGCAAATTTTGAGTCTGTTTGACTGAATTAAATTTTTTTGTCATTCAAGCGTTCCAAAAAATTTATTGACTGTTTCAAGTTATCTAAAAGAATAAGGGATACCACCATTGGTTTGTTAATTCATACCTTCAGTTTAAAATTGCTTTAAAAATACCAATAACAATTAAATAGAATAACAGACAGACACAATAACAGTTCAACATTTAAAATTCAGGAAAAATGTTTATATATTTATTTTATGAAATTATTAAAATGATATTTTGACGATCTCAGCTATTTCGGTTCACATTTCGTCCTTGCCGGGTCGGCCTTTGGACCTGTTCTTCAATATTTCGGGCCGAGCCGGGCTTTAAAATTTGTGCCCGTTCCCGCCCGTAGCTTACAGTCTTCCCAAATCAGCTTGTTTATGTGACTATAAAAACATTGGCCAAACTATCAAAACATTTGTGCGAAGAACATTGCTGATTCTAAACCTTCTCAGTAGCGTTGCACTTCAAAGAAGTGTTGTAACACAGCTAAAAATTGAAAAAAGCCTTCATACGCCAACCTTCTTATACGAAACCACTGCGAAATATATTTATCATAGCACATATTTTCACTATAATAGCGATAGATTTGATGCTTGCAGTTTCCCTAATCACCCAAACTTTCGCCATTATCTATACATTATATGAGGAATATAACTTGTGTGAATCCTCACACCAAGCGACATTTTAGTTACATATTCGGTGTAAGTAATAATAACGTTTGTCGAAAACACTATTAACTTAATAATATAAGACAGATGATTTTATACCTACAACGGTGCAATTTAAAAAAGTATTGTTAACAAAGTTGGAAAATATCGCAAACAATGCAAATCCAATACTTAAGCCAGGACAGTGCGAAATGTTTTCACGGTAACATCAATCGATTTGAATACCGATCGTTTTCTGTTTTGAAATTTCTATTCTTGCATTACTTCATTTATTCCTGATCGGGTGGGTTCCTTGAAATCTTTAAAAGCAACGATGACAATAATATTATTACACTCGTTAAACATCATATAAGCCCGTTCATTCCAGCCTGTTCAACATTGTGACTTGATCTAATTTTTGTGATTACTAAACTAAAAACATGACATTTTAAACTAGCGAAAAGTAAAACTCTAGGTAGTTTGATTAAAAACGTTTTGTTAAACTTATTATTTGCTGTCGCTGCGTATGCTGTAGTTCATTAATACCCATTGTATTTTTAGAGCAATCAACCCGTGCGGAACTGTACTATAGACCTTGTAAAATCCTAGCTACTTATTTCTTTAGGTATTTTGTAGCAGGACCGTTTCGGTCTGTTACGTGTGTTTTCATTAAAATCTTGCGCAATAACGTTTTGTGAGCAGCAGGGCTCGGATCCAACCTCATTTAATGAGGGCCTGAATATTTTATCAGAGTTCTGGTATCGATCAGACTAGACCCAATGGAGTAAATCCGGGAACTGCATGTAGCATTTTGCCATGGTTATATTTGTGCTGTTGCTTCGCTTTATTAACATTTGCCGCTTACTCACTTGTGCCTTTTGTATATGTGCAATAACATGTTTATTTATTTTACTGTTACTGTGCACGTTCCTAATGGTATACTGCATGGGATTTGTGTGCAGAGTTACTTATTTTGGATCTTATAAAACCGTAGCTCGAGGACAACCAAAATGATGGTATTGCAGACACAAGTAGGATATTAAGTCTTTTAGAAGTTTTATACACTACTCGGAACTCGACCAGTCGCCCCCATATAAGTTTCAAAGTTACGACCGTCTGGGAATAGGAGACCATCGATCGCTTACACTAAAGCATTGGCTGGGTAGTCGAAGCTAAAAGTATCAACTCTACCTGGGCTGAACAACACCTAAAGCAATTGACGCAAAAGAAATAGAAAACAACAACTGTTTCTGAGTACTCCGAAACGACGGGTGTCGGGGTCCGCTTGTCGGCGCCTGACCGTCTAACGAATAATATTTGGATTATTTTTCGATACAGAATTGCATGGCCTTTCCAATGAGTTCAAGACAATAGAAATCACACGAGAGGTTAGCACACAATTTAAGAAATAATCACGCTAGCATTAGAGAAACAGTCGTTGCTTACGCTAAGTTTGGCTGTAGTTGATAGTGGGTCGGAGTAGGTGTGCTTTCTATATAGTTGTATATATTATTTATTTATATTTGACTTTAATGCCCTTGCCTGTTTCCTTTCTTGTCTTTCCGGATGAATCCCCTCCATTCATGCTTTTTGTGTCAACCTACAATACCAGGAACCCATGTTTGATCAGTAGTTTCAGTTGATCTTGTTAAGTCGTCGCTTTTGTAACCTTTAATCCTCAGGAGCAAGGCTTCTCTTAATGAAATCAACTATTTTGCTAGGTGTGCTATGTCATCTGATAACTAACGGACGTCATAGGGTTCCGTTGCGCTACTTGTACCGCCTGATAATAACGACAACTTTCGCATTTTAATTTACCTGGCATTTAAAATAGCTCGATAACCGCCATTGTAATCATTCTTCCTTCTTACTGCCGTTTAACTGGCGAGAGTTTTATACGTCGTTCGGTAGCCTATCCGTCAAGCAATAGCCCAAGCGGGTCTCGATCCGATTGGCCACTAAACTGTTATAGGAGTTTCCCCTCCGTTGTGTGTTCTGTTTATCATATTTTTTTACAAAAACGTGACACCAACTTTCACATGCCTGTGACCCCTAGTACACACATGCGACCCCTTACTCGACTAGTCTTGGCCTTCGCCCGCCCTTTTTGGGCCGTTATAACCAGCTAAAGTGCTATCAGTTCAGGCTATGACCAATAGTGGGTATAAAGCACTCGAAATTTTATTCTTTGCCGTCGAGACATCTCCAAACATACCCGGCGGGCCTCCGTCCGCCCACCCGTTTACCCTGGACGATTGATTAAAACGCCCCGCCTTCACCAAAACTCTCTTCATTGTCGTCGGTTTAGCACTTTTGTAAATTTTTTCGCACGACGAGCGTATCACCCATCATTCGAGCCCGTCCCTCATGGCGAGTCCAAGATCCAGTGGAGGCGCCGTTCTGCTCAAGCGGTGGTGCGGGAGAATCTGCCAAAGCGTCCGACACTAATATATGTGAGTACGTACGAGCGGGTGAGGCCCCAGTGTTCCGGTTACCCCCCCCCCTTTGTGTTTGGTATCATTTGAACCCGTTTTTCGTCCTGGGAACGAATTGCACCCCGGTCCACCGAATTCCCATCGGGAACCCTTTGCCCTGCCCTCCCCGTGTTCCTGTCTTTTCTTTCTTTTCTCGTTCGTCTCTGTCTCTGAGCGTCTTCCATGTCGCTCGTTGTTTGTCGTCGTTGTATGTTCTGCAACGTTTTGGCCGCTGCGTGTGTTTTTCTTTTCGTTTGGGTAACCGTTCGGTTTTCTTTACTCTCTTTTCGTCTGTTGTCTTTCAAGTTTCTTTTCTTCTCCTCTCGTCTGTCTGCCTTGCGCCCAACATCTGCTATCTTTAATTAATGTTGTTAATTATATTAGTTAAGGACGAGGACAATATATAGCTATATCCACATATTATGCGAATATAGTTCAAACCTTATATATTATTTATTTATTTATTTATTGGTTTATTTCAACAGATCTAGACATAATGCGGCGTTCACAGAATAATGCGTACGCTGACTGGAAAATTTGTGTTACAAACGATGCGTCGTCCGTACCTTGTTACAAACGATCGATTGTTCGTATATTCAGTTATAGACGACAAGGCGTCTATAAATTTAGTTACAGACGATTCGTCGTCCGTAACAAATACTACAAACGACAAGCTGTTTGTAATATTTGTTATGGATGATCGGTCGTTTATAACATTTGTTATAGACGATCGATCGTTTTTAATAAATGTTATAAACGGCCGATGGTCCGTAACAAATATAGCAAGCGACGAACTTTTTTGAACTGAACGACGAACGAACCTGAAATGGTAAACGATCATAAAAAATGGCCAAAATAAAGTCTCCAATTCAGGTTTATTTAGTGAAATTTGATTACAGACCATTCGTAGTCCGTAATAAATACTACATACGACGTGCTCCTAGCATTACTTGTTATGGACGATCGGTCGTTTATAACATTTGTTATAGACGATCGATCGTTTTTAATAAATGTTATAAACGGCCGATGGTCCGTAACAAATATAGCAAGCGACGAACTTTTTTGAACTGAACGACGAACGAACCTGAAATGGTAAACGATCATAAAAAATGGCCAAAATAAAGTCTCCAATTCAGGTTTATTTTGTGAAATTAAGCGACAGGCTTGAGTGAAGCCGAGCAGCATGCACCATATCTCTTTCGGTCGAGCGTCAATTAAAAGCCAATTCTTCAACAAAATAGCTCGATCTGGCATCGCTGGTAAAGTTACTTTAAAGGTGTCGTTTAATATGTGGCTAATATTGAAATACTGACTAAAATGCTAAATACCACAGCGCAATATATCATATATTACTATATTAATAATATTTCGGGAACTAAGTTTCCTGATTCAGTTCACAATTGGGCGATGGTATATTGTAGCTGTCGACTCTGTTATCTACTACGTCAGCTGTAATTTCATTATTCACACATCTAATCTCAATGTAAGCGTACATAGCTATTTAGTAGACTTTAATATTTGACATTTTATGTACACCAAGTATAGTAGTGCGAAAGAAATAAAAATGACACGAACTGATCGCTAATACATTTTGTTCCTTTTTTACCGCTTTCAGGCAGACATAGTCGTTTCTCGATGTTGTAGAGAGATGCATATAAATCAGTTATAGATCAATTTGCTCTGCTGTTGCTCAAAGTTAATCAATTCCATAAACAGTGTTTCTCCTCAAATAATGTTAAATTTCCCTTTACATATATGAGACATCATTAAGCTATAGACGATTGGTCATTGCAATACAATTATTCAACTGATGCACTATTGCTAGTGACTTGTTTCAGTCTACATCGATGTGACACCTTCATACATATATACAAATATATATAAATAATATTATACAAATACGTAGTCCCTACACCCGTCTGATTGAAGTCTGCCATCAACGTCTTAGGCGTGCGAGGGTATAAAATCTTGCCACCTCATTCACACAAATTTACGCTAAAACACTATTGCAAAACAGTGAGCATATTGGTATCAAGTTTCAATAGAAAATAAATTAATGCTTTCTATATACGAATGATTGTATTTAGCCCAACAGGAAAATAACATTGCTGTTTATATCATATGATCTGATATGACAGAGCAGCGGCTAAATTTTAACCAATATATAACGATTTTGCCAAATTTTCTATATATATGTCAGGGAATAAAAGGAATTCGGGGTATGCTTACGATAAAATTCGCTTTCCGATTGTGGTTCAGGGAAAAACCAGTCACCTGATTCTGTTGAAATTTTTCACATTTTTACGGTGCTTGTGTCCAAACATACATTTTTATACAGTGGTCAATTTCCTTTTAAAACCGCACAAAATAAAATTTTCCATCAACATATGGCCGTGTTAAATATAAGTAGGACAGATACATACGTAAGAATTGCTCGCTTTCAGCTAATCCTTACAACGCTTCAGGTGGAAGTTGTTGGATGTTGTTTTACACATTAAAAGAGCAATATGGTCTGCTCAAATTGAACCTAACACACATACAAAAATATACATTGCATATATTAGGTTATAGACGACATTGCGTTTATAAATTTGATTACAGACCATTCGTAGTCCGTAATAAATACTACATACGACGTGCTCCTAGCATTACTTGTTATGGACGATCGGTCGTTTATAACATTTCTTATAGACGATCGGTCGTTTATAACAAATGTCATAAACGACCAATCGTCCATAACAAATATTACAAACAGCTTGTCGTTTGTAATATTTGTTACGGACGACGAATCGTCTGTAACCAAATTTATAGACGCCTTGTCGTCTATAACCTAATATACGAACGATCGATCGTTTGTAACAAAGTTACGGACGACGCATCGTTTGTAACACAATTTTTTTCAGTCGGTGTTCGCATTATTCTGTGAACGGCGCATAACTGTCCTTTGCTCTGGGCCACCAACGGTAAACATTACGTAAAAAAATAAAACAAAACCTAAACCACCTTCAATTTGCCAATCAAACATATTGCTGCTAGAATTCACAGATCTCAACGTAACTACAGAGCTAATCTTACAAAATGAGCGAGCCGACGGAGCACAATAGCATCATCTGTTAACATCAGTTGGATAAATTTGGGCACACTTGGTGAACTTTGAAAATATTGGGGAAGGGAGTTTCGAAAATTATTATATGCAGGACAGCACAATATAAAGTGAAATTCGTCTTTTACAACATTCAAATTACAGGAACGACATATTCGTTCATCTCTAGGTATAACAGGCAACCTGTATCTGCCCCTTTCAATCTCTAAATCGTGCGACCTCAACCTTATTTGGGACAAACTTATTCTATCTACAGTTGAAAATTTCGATAAGTACGACTCTAAACAAAATTCAGCCTTATACATTTTATAGTACTGCAAACTAGGTTTAGATATAGCTTCCCTACGCGACGTTAATTCATATTGTCAAATCACTTTTTCTTATCCTTATACATTTTATAGCACTGCAAACTAGGTTTAGATATAACTTCCCTACCCGACGTTAATTCATATTCGTCAAATCACTTTTTCTTTACCAAACGCAAAAAGGTAGTATTATCTAGTACGGTCTGTGACTCCTAGATGTGTGTTAAATTAAGCCTGCCAAACAACAGTTTTACATGAGTGACCCATGTATGAAAACTAGCGTGAGTTTCTGCCAACTGAATTAAGACATTATAGGAAATTTTACAGAGTCGAGTCTGAGGAAGAGCGAGAATATGCAACCAGAAACAAATCAACGACATGTCTCTCATAATGGATAAAGGTACCCTACCAGTTTCGTAGTATGACGCACAAATAGGAATACATTTCCTGACTAATAATATAGATCTGATGAACTGAAGTTGTACTTAGTCGAGAATACAGCTTTGTTTTTTGTTCCGTCAGACATGTAGCTCCACATTTCTGATCCATAAAACAGGCACTACTAACGCTCCAAATACTTTCAGTTTAACGGCTATTGATATGTAAAAAGGATGAATATGACTTTGAAGAGCACACAAAGCTTTCTTTACGTTTACAGATCGTTGTGTGAACGTTTCAGCTCGTGACAGACCAGTTTGGCTAAAGGATACACCAAGGTACTTATAGGATTTAACTATTTTAACTTCATTGTTACCAATACAAAACCTATTATATGTGTTCGCTGCGTTATTCACAGCGTTTTGAAAAACCATAACCTTTCTTTTAGTTATATTTATTTCCGTTCCCCAGTCAGTGCAACATTTGTAGAGAATCATCGGCAAATAAAAGCGAACATATTCTAGTGTTGCCTAAGTATATATGATTAGTTAAATCACCTTTTGGTACAGTGTCTAAATCTTGGAGATAATACGTAAACAAAAATAGCGACAGAACAGCTCCTTGTTGTACACCCTGATTAACTAAAAGGAACTTTGATTCGTCTCCTTTTACACATGATTTTAGTTTGGCATACATGTCTAGTAAAACCAAGAGCAATTTTGATGATATACCTAACAGTGATAGCTTATACCATAATGCATTTCTATTAACTGTGTCAAACGTTTTCTTAAAATATACAAATGCACAATAAAAACGTTTACCACCAACGCGACAGCATGTAAAGTAAAAATATGATCATTTGTTGATGCGTTCTTCATATATGCAATTTGGTTTTCACTAATAATACCAAATGTATTCCTCCAAGGTTTGCAACGATTATTTAATACCGTATCGAATATATTTCCAAGAGCACGACGGATTGAAATTCCCCTGTAATTGTTAAGGTCACTAAAATCACAAGATTTATATAATGACGATATAATCGCAGTTTTCCACTCTTCTGGATAGCAATGACTATTATAAATCCTATAACACTAATTTATCACCAAAGAAATCATGAACATATTGGATTCTTTCGCTTCTGTAACCATGTAATCCTTCACTTTTGCCTAATTTCAATGATTTAATACTTATCTTGATCTCGTCGATCGCTATCGGTGAGTCAAGAATGTTAACATGAGTAACGTTGCCTAGGTAATTTCTTGTAAATTTTATTATTTGTTGCATATTCGGCAAATTAGCGCCATTAGAGTTAAGAATAGCTGTGTAATTGTCAGTGAAGGAAGTTGGGAGAGGCAATTTTTCTGTAGAATACAACTTCGGACATAGTATTTTCCAAAATTTACTTGCATCATATTGTTTTTGAGAGCTAAGGAAATTTTTGCACGTTGTATACAATTTTTAAAAATTTTCGGGCTTGTTTCATCTCCGGTCGATTAAACTCTGAATTAAATCAACGAAGTACACGGATTTTTATCTCCAGTATTCGTTTAAGACGACTGCATTCAGCATTTCACCAATGATTTGTTTCCTTATTTGTTGAGGAACCTTTATTTTGTCACATCCAACACGTCACTTCTGATCCTGCTGAATACCAGATATATTCATCAAGTGATTGAATATACGCAGAAATACCCGTTATTCTATCTAATCTGTTTAACTTTTCGTGTGATCGTGCTAGAAGATTTACCACATGTGAAGAATATATTCGCTCAATAAAAACATCCTTATGGTTTCTTTCCAACGAAAATCTTTGGTTCGAGATGTGGTGCAGTTGTTTGTATGTTGATTTATGCAGATTTGGTTATTATCTAATGTACAATTAAGTGCACATACGACTGGTCGATGGTCGGATGCGCAAGTGTCTAACCTAATTTCGAGATCCGATATAAAACTAGCACAGTTTTGGGTACTTAAAATACTTTTGTAAATGTTCCCTTTTCTATCTTCCCGATACTAGGAATACTCACAACCAGCAATTAAATAACGTCCAATTCTTCCGTTCATAACAATCAGATAACACGTATTGAAAAGATCTATTAATTTTTTACCTAAGCTATCCACAATCTTTTCAAGTGATTGTCGATTAGGCAAAACATTTTCGGACGATTCGACTTGAAAGAACGGTTATCTATCATTACGTGCTTCAAAATTAGGTAAGTTGTACCTCCTAATATTGACATTGAAGTCGCCACAAATTATGCACTCGCCAATGATGCAAAATGTGATATTTGAACATTAATTCAATCAAAAACATCATATCCTAAAGTAGCATGCCATGGTTGCCCATCAGGACTAAAATAGAGTACACAGATATAAATATCGTTAAGGATATTAAAAACGTTTTATCTAGTTTTATCCTTAAAAGATCTTCCATAATATTTGAGCATTTTGATATACCATTTTTCAAATGTTTCTTAAAATAAATCGCGACACCATCTGAATTTCTATTTTGCTGTCCTCTAGCGGGGATCCTGTTTTTAAAAAATAGACAATAATGACTTACGCATAGTTCAGCAAAATCCCTATCGAAACGCCATGTCTCGGAGAGCAACAAAATATCAGGAGTCATCTGGGTTATGACATCGAACAATTTTTCCGAAGAAAGACTGTTTGAGTTCTAAGTAACTACATTAATTATTTCTTACCATGTGTACAGTTGATGGCCACAAGCAAGGATAGGGAACATCCAGCAACAAAAAACACAAGACAAAAAACAAAACACAAAAGAAAACGTATCATACAGATTGTTTCGAGTTTGTAATAAACAATTATCAATCATTTGATCCGACTAAGTCATTTACTAAGGAACGAAATACATCTGCAGATCCCTCGAACATGCGCCCAGACTGCAAACGGACCCAACGAAACAGACGGCTTTCTTTTCCCGGAAAAGCCGTCCCATATTCTTGTAGGAGGATGCCCGAAAAACCCGAACATTTACCGCTAAGTCATCTCGAATCCGGCAGCACTCCGTCAACAGAGAGTTTCGAAGACTGATATAGGCAGCCATTGCAACAAATTTTTCGATGGCTTGTGCGAACTTTATCTTCATGGGTCGAGACGTAGTACGACTTTGATCAAGCATTCCCATTGTCTTCGCACCTTTTAAGATGAGAATGTCCGGTTCATTCTGCAGTTTGTTTCTAATGAAATTACTTGCGGCATCATAGTCGCATTTCATTTTTTCGTATGGTGTACCGACATCGTTTGCATTTTCTGGTATACCATACACCACAATGTGGTTTTTGCGCATATGCCAATCTAATTCATGGTAGCGTTTGGTAAGTTACTTGACATTATTATCGTTTATGGACTGTTTCACATCACGATTTTTAATTTGAGTCGTATTGCTATTAACTGACTGTTTGATGTCATTTATTTCAGTTCCCATGAACTCCAATGATTTCTTGACGTCAGTAAATTCATTGTCAAACTTTGTTGTTATTTTATTAAAATCATCTATAGAGTCTGCATTGACAGCTAGTACTTTTAAATTATGAAGGCTTGCCATCATGGCATCAATTTTTGCGTTTAATCCCGTATTAGACATTATTAGCTGGTATTTTTCAA
>JASANE010008904.1:0-20804 GCA_030248225.1 Trileptium ribeirensis | reverse complement strand
GCTGGATAAATTAACAACAGGGAAGGCGGTAGCTAAATTAATAACAGGGAAGGCGGTAGATAAATTAATAACAGGGAAGGAGCTAGATAAATTAATAACAGGGAAGGCGCTAAATAAATTAATAACAGGGAAGGAGCTAGAAAAATTAATAACAGGGAAGGCACTAGAAAATTTAATAATAGGGAAAGCGCTAGATAAACTGGTGAAGCTCGCCTGCGAGCCAGAATTCGAGTGGTGAGAACAATCCTCCGAAGCAGAAGTGTGAAAAATATTTGCCACACAATATTTTTGACGCTGGCAATGAGCTTGTCGGCCCAGAAAACCCCATATCCGACACTAAAACCAACAATAAACGCAGATTCAGGTGCTTTTCCCACGATTTGTCACCAAAAATTCCGAAAACGTCATTTTTTATGATAAGTATGAACCAGAAGTGTAAAAAATATTTGCCCAACAATATTTTAACACTTGCAATGAGTTTATCTGCCCATAAAACCCCATATAAGACACTAAAAGCAACAAAAAACACACATTTAAGTGCATTTTCCACGACTTTTCACCAAATATGAAATTTGGCGCCAACTTTATGCTTATAGACTCCAGATTGGGAAGTAGTTGAAAAACTTGTTATATATCATTGGAAAGCCCTGGTAATGCTACATGCATTAGGCCTATTAGTTTGCGGATACGGCTCGTTTACTTATTGAGAAAATTCGCAAAAACTGGAGGGGATGCCCGAAAAATGACGTCATTTTGCGCCATAACTTTTCCCATGGGAAAAAATTCAAAAATCGGGCACCGTCACTACACCTAAATCACCATTGCGGTTCGAATGAGCTCCTAAATCCCCCCACCGTTATCGAGATCCAGGTGTGACACTCACAGACACACAGACACACACAGACAGGACCTCCTCAACCCCCCCTCCAGAGCCAAAATTGTTTGAAAATTCTCGTTCCACTCGAATTCAATTAATAACAGGGAAGGCGCTAGATAAATTAAGACTAAAGTCGCTAAATAAATTAATTAAACTGAAGGCGTTAAATAAGAGCATACCAAATTAGCACTGATTTGTTCCTGAAATCAGTTTAACAACATCAGCGAAAACCTTGCAACAATCAAATGTTTCCGCTGTTTTATGTTAGAGAATCATTTTTGTCTAAATTGCACTGACTGTTTGAAGCTTCCTATTGCGGTAAAAGTTCGCCAGTAAAATTACGATGTCAAACATTGATTATACGACAATATTTAGCATTTCACTTGGCGATAATTGATTAAGTAAACAGATGAAAAATGGCACAAGATTGCTTGTCTCGTTTTTAAGAGTCTTCGCGGCAACGTTCCTTCCTACTTAACTGATAAACTTTGTCTATGTGACAGCGAACGCTTATTCTCCAGACAGAAACTGCAGGTTACATTACGTATCGATTGCAGCTTTGAATGTTTCGCACCAGTGGTTTGGAACACTCTTACTGCGTCTCTTATGTCGAGAGATCTGACAATGCCAATGTTTCGGAGACAGCTAAAGTCGCTCCTGTTTGATGTTGCCTTCAATTAGCTATGCCACTACTGTTGAGCAGCGCGATTATCCTAATCGTGATTCAGCTACAACCGACAATCGACAATCAAAAGATGGAAGTGGGCATGTAGATTAGAAGATTTGGAGCTTAATAGCTGGAACAAATAAGTGATCAGATCAACTCCGAGGCAAAAATAGAGATAGGGGTTTTGCTAAAATTTTGGTACAATTTTGTAGCATACCGTTGTAACATTCCGACTAACTAGTATGTAATTGTCGCAAAAAAGCAATGGTTTTACTTGCTCCCTTGGCCGATTGAAGGCTTGTCCGGTGTCTTTGTCATATTTGGCCCGGAAGAACGGCATCATTGTTTCCCCGCTGCATTCCGCATCGTACACTCGGTCGCACTTCTCCACCGGAATCTTGTACATTTCGATAGGACAAGACGGTTCCGACGACTGCATTATTTCGTACGCCACAACTTGACCTCAAACCAAAACACAAAGTTACCTAACGAAACAAGCTTATCGATGTCAATATTACAAGTTTGAACCAAAAAATGAGTCTAAGTAAATTGGTATTAGCTTCCAATGACATTACAATATAGTTTGTATTCGCTATTTGTAACAAACATCAGAATTATACTCTCTTCTAGTGTCTACTAGCGACGGAAGCACAGTGCGACGATACGAATTTAAAGCAAAGCTCGTTTTAGTTAACTACCTGCCGGTCCACGATACGCAGAATAATATGAAAGTCAGCTGTAGTTTTTAGGTAAAGTAATCATTTCGGCTGCTCAAGCAACGTTTTGAGGTTACCCGCCGCTTACTTTTTGTACTTATCCAACTCCAGCAAAAATAGGATTTGCCAACGACTGCAAAATTAGTCTCGTTCCAAGTTCTTTTCTCGACGACAATTTGAGGCCAATCGCAGTCAGTTCGATGTGTACACAAATCATAAACTCATCAACTGTGCCCAAATTGTATTTGAATAGACACGGTAACGAAATTATTTCCTTTCAGCAATGAGTTGCACTGTCGCGTTCTTCAAACGCATCACGTTGTTGCCCAGAACAAAAAAGTTGTCGCAAAGAGTTGGTTGGAAGAGGCGATAAATAACTTACTAAAGAAGGCGAGCAGTGCGGTCAAGTTTCTTTGACTCCGTATCCCATCCGGGCCTTTGAACACCAGATCCGAGACAATCCGTGCCGATGGTAGGCGAATACCGTCGTCCATCATGTACACACCGTCCGTATACGAGCTGACCACTTTCCGATGTAGTTGACTCCCTAAAAAGGTTTATTTTTACATCACTTGAGTTTTACTGCCGTTCCAAGCAAACATTCTGTATTTACACACGTCGACTGGATGAGCCCAGAAAAATTTTAAATTAATATTACGTGCCAATAATTTTAGAAAAATTGTAAACTCATTATAGACCTCTATTAAATATGTGGTTATTCTTATAATTTCTGGCAACACATCATTCGATTGGGATCCGTTCTTTTGGATGAACGTCCTATACATTTGGCGATCCAAGCGGCAGGACATAATTCCAAACCCAATGCAGTCATTACTAGATGTCAACATTTTAAACACATGACTTTTTGAAATTTATGAAACAATTATGGGCGTTATATCGTCGTGATTTTCTAAAAAACAGGAAAAAAGTTTCACAATAAAATCCACATTTACTTACCCACAGCGCCCCAGTCAGGATGGCCAAGATTGTTGTACCAACCGTCGTAGCGCTGCGATTCAGGCCATTCAGCTGGAATAAAATACAATTTAAGAATTGAATTTAAAAATTTAAAGAAATCGCACAAAGCGTCAGTAAGCGATGACATCCCAACCACCGTCACGCTAACAAAACGTGCCACACAACTATATATTATATCTGGCTGTGAATTTACACGACCAGATCAATCTATGACTTGCGAATTTACAGATGACAGCAGTAACATTTTGGAGGCGAAAAATGTATATGCCCCTTATTTCATAGCTATACATAGACATTGATATGAATTCAGCAGTATCCGCTTGTCGCAAATTCGACATAAACATGTCCTTTAATAGAACCAATAATTCCAAAGTTTGGACGAAGTTACGAAAATATGTGTAGATTACAGCTAAACCCAGTGTAAAAACTTAAACGAAACACCGAGAATCAAGCTTAACAGCAGCAATACATAAGCGATTTTGGCATAAAATTGGTTGTTTTTGCAGTCTTATTCAGCTGTTAAAATGATTATCGTATAGATGCCAGACCCATGCAAGTCCCATGTGCTGTGAAATTTTTTGTAACATCATTTTACCGGTTACCATGTTATATGTGAAAACAACACTACTGGACGTGATTTTAGTTTAAGGGTGGACTTTGGAGCTCTTGGAGAGGAACGCATACAGATCAATGAGCCTCGATGTGCCCATGATTAATTGCAATCAATCGTAACACAAATTACATATATCCGCCCGTGTGTTCATGAGCTATAGCCGTTGTTTTAACAAAACATATCGTCTAGCGCCGTAACGCAGCAACAAGAGAATCATACTTGAGCACAAAACTTTGCTACTGTTGGTTTCTTATTTAGCACGTTTTATGGCGTGTCGTGCCCGGAGTAGTATCCGTCTTAATATGTTAATGATTTCTGGGTTCCAGAAACTACAACTTGAAACTGTAGATGGATATTTCCATTTTTGAGGTTAGCAATTAAAGAGGTCATAACTAGTTTTGCTGAATTATTTTTTGGTGCTGCGTAGAGAAACGGTAAATTTGCTTTTATTGCTGTTATGTGACATTTAATTTGCAAGCTTAAATGTTATAACCATCAGCGCTATTCCATAATATCCATAGTTTTCAATGATAATTTCCTTAAAGAAAATTATTTTTTCCGTTTCACCTCACCACTGGTTCGGTTCGTTATACGATCTGGTAAAATTTTGCAATATGTCGGCATATACTGAGGCTCCTAGCGGCACCGTGAAGGAAATGAAGTTATCGAAGCACTTCAGTGCTAGCTTAAAAGAAAATATGCTGAGCGTGAACGATGATAGCATTTGGTTTCAAAATTGTAATTCTAATTAAAATTTCTCCTATCGTCTTTACAGCCGCTCAGACGGAAACAGAAACGCAAAATGATTTTGTTATTTATTCAATTTGTTATCAAAATAAATTTTGACAGTGGCGAAATGACACATTTGCAGGAAAAGCACTTAACCAAATACAATTCTATCGTAAAATCAACAATCTCGCTCACCCAATACTTTCCGGACATCAACTAGCATCCAAATCGCCACGAGTGCTAATCCACGAAGCCATGGTATGGTCCCTAGTCGGACACAAAACAGATCCATTGTATATACTTATTTTGTGGGTGAGGATAATGGGAGTCAGCTTGTTCGGCGGTTTCTTACATCTGAGAGTGTTGTTTGATTTGGAGATTATCTGATGCTAACTTGAGATTTCTATGAGACCTATGCCCGGACGCCGTGGTATCGTAGACTTGGTGAGTTGGCTAGTTTTTGGCGAATTTAGTTGATTCAATTATTTAAATAATACTTTAGCAATTTCAGTACTCTATCCATAACGCTTTGTCTTACTGTACTCGATATATCGCCCCGTGGTATGCGTTTGGTCCCAAGTAACGTTGCTTAATAATTATTGTTCGATATAATATGTTTTAGGAAGTAATTATCAAGTTTAATAGTAAGTTTTCATAAATATGCACAGGTGTGAAGACATTTAATAAACAAGGCAGTGTTCAACGTTGCATCCATAATTAATTCTAATATTTGAAATGTCTACTGTTGTATGGAATGAAAAGCGTACAATCTTGACGACTAGAAATGGACCTACACATATCAGGCGATGTTAGGAAAGCCGAAGTAATA
The DNA here is from genome assembly GCA_030248225.1 of Trileptium ribeirensis. Taxonomy (NCBI): domain Eukaryota; kingdom Metazoa; phylum Nematoda; class Enoplea; order Enoplida; family Thoracostomopsidae; genus Trileptium; species Trileptium ribeirensis. The sequence continues at coordinate 15,395 of JASANE010008904.1, read as the reverse complement.
AAATGCCGGCTTAACAAGATATTCTGGCGATGCTAATAAACATGCACTACGATGCCCAATTGTAATTCATGGTACAATTTCTGAAATAATAAACAAAATTCGAAAATCACAACACATTTTATCAGTCAGTATGTATCCAGATGCTGTGTGTCGAAACTGAACCCCTCACTTCGTCAAAGTTGAAGCAATCTCGAAAGACAAAAAAACGGTGAGCTGCGTGGAATTTTAGAGCGGGGTAACCGGATGCTTCCAGGATCTAAGCACAAAGCCGGCATAGTTAAAAATTTTTATTTTGCTATTTGTTCTTCAAAGGCCCTGGTTCTTCTTTCGGACTCTAGGGAGAGCTTCACATATCATAGCAGAACGCTGGCAAAGTCCAAAAAAAGAGACAATAGTTCAATCCTGGTGTGTTCCTTGAAATAATTTGCAATTTCTCGGATCGGAAGGTAATAACAACGAGGACCGTTTCAGTCGTTCCAATTTGCTATCGTCAATTTTATACCTCAATCTGAGAAGAAATTACCAATGTAATCTGTTTCAAAAATAAATCTTCGCACGCAAAGCAATATTTTAACTATAACCTCTAAAAATACGCGTAGAAATGAAAATTTGAATGTGAAAAAATACTAGTATGTAACGCTGTTGTACGAAATGTGAAATTGTGATGAACGAACTACTGCTGTTGTACTATTTCCAAATTCACAGTATTGCGAGTAAATACGCGATCTGAGTGTGACTAAAATTTTTTCAATAATTGTTGAGCGTAATTGAAATTTTGATGAACTTTGATGCAACAAAAGAAATTTGCGAGGACAAGTGGAATAGCACGACGTTGTGAAAATAGGAATTTTGTGAAACACTCCTGGATAAATTTAGCAACGGCTGAAGTTTTGATTGCCCAGCACAATTACATTTTTAATTCGTCAAATTCCTTACTTGAAGCGATTACTGGCTAACCGAATTGTTAACAGAATGAGGACAGAAATCAATGATCCGAAACTTCGATCATGCACCCTCGGAATACTGGGAAGAAGAACAGTACTTGGAGGAGCATGGTTCTTGCCAGGGGTTTATCTAAGCATTCAATCAATTAACCGTAGTGTCTCAAACAGAGGCTTAGTGTATCGAGAAAATATGCCATCAGAAGTATATTATGCCTAGGTTCTTGTGCGCAGACAAGTTAGTAATAATTAGTTAAACGCTCACAAGTAGACATGATCTGTGCAAGTGGTCTGACAGTTTTACGCAGCCGGGGTTAGCGACTTATCCAGGTCCCGGCTGTTATCTATGTGTTGTATTACTGTCAAAGATTGTTGTTTTCGATTGCACGTATTTTCAGTTATGCACTCTTCCGTTTTAGCAATAGGCACAAAAAAGTTTATCAACCAACAGCACACCGATACCCGCAAAATCAGCATAACGAGGTTTACATCAGGCTTTTAAGGCCACAATTCCGAGCGCAAAACTTAAGCAATGGCTTCCCGATTTCTGGTGTACCGGTAACTTAAAGTTATAATAAAATGATTGCATAAGCAAGTTTTGTTTAAAATGTTTCTACTAAACTGTACAAATTGGTTCAGGTCAACTTTGTTCTAAAGTTTTCGAGCCTTCCGCAGTCAGATGATTTTACCAGAGAATCGGTGCAAACAAAACTGAATAATTTCTTCCACACATCGACAGCTTTCACCGCTAAGCTACGTCTATCACAGTTTGAACGAAACTTTGGTTTATTAGTTTTATTTGGTGATGGCGCGCATTGGTGTTGTGAGGAATCTCGAAAAACCTATATGACATCTATCAATTTCTTTATTAAGGCATTTGAATACAAGAACAAGGTCGTTGTTGGTTCTGACTCGCTGTATGTTACTCGCTGCTTACGCGTCATATCAAAGATACCGAGCCGTATGGCCAGCCTTCCGGTGAAATACTGTTGGACTTTCTGCAACTTCTCTATTTCGAGCAAAGAACACAGTGACCAAACTTGGCTAGAATATACCACGGTTGGTCCAAAACCGGTAATTACGACATCAGTAATGACTCTGGATCACAATGTATGAGACAGTTAAACAACATATTTACTACACGATATGACAACATTGTAGTGCTCCTAAAATTTGATGTCCCAATTAAGACTTAAGTCTTTACACATGTGGAAACACAGGAAGTTTTATTCCCTTGGACTGGAAACCAAACTGGAATTTGAGGTCGTTTTTGCAATGTTACATTTCGAAATTGAAATGAAAAGTGGCCATGTGTGTTTTTTGACTTTGAAGGCCTTCGCAACCGAAGGCGCATGCTTCTCCTCCTCGGCTATTGTCCACGGCATAATCTTAGGTGTCGAGCCCTATTTGTCGCAGCTCTGAGCGCTTGACAGTTCGGACAGACGTAGTATTTCGCCACGTAAGATCTGGCTTGTGACTCATGCCTTGGTTTGTCTTCATTTTCACCCTCTTCCAGACCGGTACATGTTCGTCGGTGCCTTGCGAAGTTCGCTTTCGATACCGTAGTAACACATCGCCCACACTTCCGCTTGTTTTGGTCGTCACATGGTGTGTCGGTGCATGATTTGGCATGGTTCTTCATGGTGTTTTCTGTCCGGAAAAGCATATCACGTAAGTGGCAGGTGAACAAGGACTGTTCTTGCTGCTACGTCGTATCCCCAGCCCGGCCCTTGATTTACATAGTTTTGGGCATTCGGCGAATTTGCAACGGAGAGGCTGATCGATTTCTGCTTTGCAGTTGCGCTCGATCTGCGGGCCATCCGCTTGGTGACCTCGCATGCGCTCCCATGCAGCTAGATGTTTTACCCGAGTGTCCATAATGTGTCGCCACTCCTCTCGGTCTTGGGCCAATCTCCCCACATCCGTGCAATCCACGCCGGCTTCCTTCAAAACGCCTCTGTAGTACAGAACTGTCTTGCGTTTTCGTCCTTTCGTCTTCTTTACAGATTCCAGGCCCTCGAACCAACCTAACACTGCGGATTTTGTTATGCGGTTGTCCTCCATCCGCAAAATGTGCCCGATTCGTTCCAGTCCCCGTTTTTCTATTATCCACTGAACTGATCTTACCTTCAGTTCGTTTCTCACGTCTTGCATGTTGACATGCTGTTGTTGCATCTGACGTAGTGGAGGCCTGCGTCTGTCACTCCACACGTATCGATAACATTTGTCGAGGAAGCCTTGGAGGCGTTTTATGTCCGTTTTATACCATGTACGTACGGAGCAGTCAAACAGCAGGACATTGCCCGCACAGCCTTCTATCACCCTGGCTTTCATGGTTTTCGACATTCTTGACTTCTGTAGTTGGTGTTTGACGCGGGCCCACACCCCGCCACCAAGGCGGATCTGATTCTTGACGTCTATCCCTGGGGATATCCAGCTGCCCAACATACCGATTTCGCGGCCCGCGGCAGAACCAAAATTTAGTAATTCCTCTTTGTCCTCATTATTTTGTTCCTCGAATGTACCCGTGACCCATCTGATAACTGCCACCCCATCATCAATTTCACTTCTTGTTCCTATCATAGTGGTATCATCAGCGAAAAAAGAGCGATATTCCGATCCGGATAGCGTCGCTGTTGTATTTCTCTCGTAGGCCCTCGCCCCGAAAATTTATTTCGGGGATCCACTTCCACGGTATACCGACTTCTTTCCCCATCTGGCCGGCCACTAGTCGTCGTTCCGTGTCAGCATGGCGCATCACTGTCTGGTAGAAGATGTTGAAAAGAACAGGAGAGGTGGGCAGCCCTCACGGAGGCCTCTTTCCGGGTACCATCCGTTGCTTTCCCCTCGTCGTCCCTTTACTTGTGGTCTCGCGCAGATCTCTTACAACGTTCAGGAATCAACCGCTAATACCGTACTGATACCGATGTAGAAGTCACCACAGAGCGTGTTTATTCATCCGGGGATACGCATTTCGTAGATCCAACAGGCGAGCCGCCGGCATTGGGTTCTCCATCGTCATCTCTTGCCTTGAGTGGTGATGACGTTTGATTAAATCACTCACGTCTTCCTCGATTCGTACAAAAATTTGCGTGGCGTGCGCAGTTGATCGACCTGAGCGAAAGCCATGTTGGTTGTCATCGACTAGGTGCAACATTTCTGCCCAGTCACGCAGACGGCAGGCTAAAATTGGCGCCAGGATTCGGCTACCCATGGCTAACTGTTACACGCCCCGGTCGTTGTTAGGGTCGTTTCTATTGCCTTTCTTGAATAGAGGGATCATTTCTCCCACTTTTAGGGAAGGATCCCAATAGTTGGCTCTTGTCGTGAACATTGTCTGAATCATTTGAGCAATGTCTTCTCGAACAGGTTCACACGCACTAGCTATAAATCCCATCCGCACTCCATCTTGCCCTGGACCTGTATCTCTCACTCTTTTCATCTCGGACAGGAATTCTGCTCTGCTCGGAATGAGATTTAAGTCGCAGTTCGCTTTCTGCGTCTCCGAGTCGTCTCGAAGATCTTGTACGTTCTCTAGAACTCTCTCTATCGTCGCCGGATCGTTTTACAAAACGTAGTTCAGATATCTTAGCAAAGTGGGAATTAAAAATGTCGGTATGTATCGTGTGTGATGAGCCAACGTTTCGTTCCCGGGAGCTCAACTTCCTAAGGGCGCGATACACTCGGCCCTGATCGCCCTGCGCGCTTGCTACCTCACACTCTTGGATTATCGTGTCCCACCATTAGTGTTCCCACCTTTTTATGATGTTCTTCATTCTCCGTCGAGGCGCTTTTAAAGCTAATTTTGCTTGCTTTTTCTGTTGAATTACATCTGCATTTGGGTCTGTCGTTGTTGTTGCTGTTGTTCTCATCTCTCGGGCTTGGTCGACAAGGGTGTGGATTTCGTTGTGCATGAGTCTAAATTCGTCTTCCTTGCCCACTGCCCAGGGGTTTGCAACCTCGCGTTTTTCCCAGCCGCAAACGGTATCAGCCGCATCCGTTGACACGTTTGAACCGAGGTCCCAGTTTGTGGCTCCTTAGCGACTAGCTTCCCATAATCTATTGTCTATACATACCTTTTGTTTCTTCGTTCTTTAAGTTCTCCCAGTTAGCTTTTATGCCGCGTACCACAGGTTCTCGATGTCGTCGTTTCCATTTGGCTCGTATCTCCATCAACTTTGGTTTGTGATCTGAAATCTCATTTTCGTTGATGGTTCGTGCTGCTTTGACTAGCTGGTGCCGTTGATGTTGTTTGACGAGGAAACCATCAAGTTCATACCATCGGCCAGCAAATTGCTGAACCAAGTGCTTTCAATAACGCAGGCATCATTCGAAAATTCAAGTAAGAAACATCAAATAAGTTAGATCTTCAATAATGGTTTAACGGAAACGCCTAATCAAAAGCGTTATCTCAGCTTTTAATTCTTTGAACCAGCAACTACCAAATTTAATGTTTGCCTCTTGAATTTTGGGTTTAGCCTAGATAATAACATCCATTAACTGACATTGTTTTTTTAATGTTTGGCGCATCGTACGTTTAATATTTTAAGCGATCAACAAAAAGGTGATCAATCAGTAGGGGCCAGGACCATTTGTTCCAAATTTCTCCTTCTCGTTATCTCTCCATTACTTACTAAACATTTTCGGAATAGGATTTTACAAAAGTATATTGCCCGTTTTTGTATTGGCCCTTAGTGGAAAAAAATTTTCATTGTAATTTAAACAAGAGCCCGAGAGCGCAAGAACCAGAGGTTTCGTGCTATGTGCAACCGAAAATCCTTCAATTTCCAAGCCGCCAACTTTTGAGTATGAAGAACCGAATGTGGCACTAATTTCAAGCCAACCGCTTCTCTAAATTACGGGTCAACACTAAATAATTTTGCTGTCGCTATAGCGAAATTTATAACAATACTTTTAAAATCGCTTGGTCTCTATACAGACGATCTCCATGAAATTGAACAGTCGCCTACTTCAGAACTTGATAAACATTGTCTAATTGTTAAACTAAACATAGAACACGTCGCCAAATGTTCCTTAAACAATGGATACTCAACGGTCCCCGCAAAGCATCTGGTTAGGTGATGTTTCTTTCTAGTTTTTCGATGTCGTAATAAAACTCGTACATGGCCTACGTCCGTGTTCGCGGCTACAAGTGTTCGTGTTCATTGAGGAACTGCTTGGTTCTGTAAACAGTTCGGTGTGCGTTTGTACCATGCAGCTTTGGTTATGCCTGGTCGATTCGCACAGATCGGACGTGAAACGTTGTCTTAACATATGTCTTCCACAGTTTCGAATTCTTGTCACTGGTTTGATGTCACTGGTTCGTCTGCGACAACTTCTTCTTAACATATGTCTTCCACAGTTTCGAATTCTTGTCACTGGTTTGATGTCACTGGTTCGTCTGCGACTTCTTCTTAACATATGTCTTCCACAGTTTCGAATTCTTGTCAGTGGTTTGATGTCACTGGTTCGTCTGCGACAACTTCTTCTTAACATATGTCTTCCACAGTTTCGAATTCTTGTCACTGGTTTGATGCTCACTTCAACCGTCTGCGACTTCTTCTTAACATATGTCTTCCACAGTTTCGAATTCTTGTCAGTGGTTTGATGTCACTGGTTCGTCTGCGACAACTTCTTCTTAACATATGTCTTCCACAGTTTCGAATTCTTGTCACTGGTTTGATGTCACTGGTTCGTCTGCGACAACTTATTTATATTCTTGCATCGAAGCTGAGCATGAAATGTTTCACTTGTAAAAATGAAGCAACACCCAACTCAACTACGTCAAATTTGTACCGGGTGTGTTTTGTTATATATGACATTGTATCAGTAGTTGACAACTCTAACTGTAGACGATTGCCCTTATAAAATTTGAGAATGCCAATTTCGGCTTTTAGCTGGTTCGTAAACTCTATCTAAAATGACGTGACTGTAATTTGGGCCAATAAGTTTTAGCGGCGGAAGTGAAATACATACTTTGCCGTCCTCGATATACTAAGGCTGAGTCTAAGATGTCCATATACTAAACGTAGTCAAAGTCGAGTCTTGGTGCTCATCGAGCTCCCGCTGTCGCTTTTCTAACGATATCACGTAGGGCCCTTAAAGGACTCATAGGCAAAAAGACGCAACTACAACTTTTACGAAATTCTGTTAAAGCAAGTTTCGCTTTCCTCGAAATATCGCGGAAAAGTTGACAGTCTATCAGGAAGCGGATTGGCAACCAAATGTTCATCGTTTTGTTTACGCCTAAAACTCGTGCTATGTTTACAACTCAAATTTCTCAACAGATACGGTGAAATTTGGAAAAACTTTATTTCTTAAGCCCCAAAACTCATCCTGCGATTTTAGCAAAATTTGTATGATCCATAAAAACAAGAAAAATCCCATTCGCAAACATGGCCTTTGTGAGGGCCCCTCCCTGCAGCACAATGTGAGGGCCGTCAAACTTCGTGGGTAGTCCCGCTTCAGAAGGTTGTGTCTGGGGCTCCTGTTTGTCTCACCGATGAAACGAGGAGCTGCAACCCTTCTGAACGCTGCCCCTGCTGAAAACCACAGGTTGCTGGGGATTCAAAAGCAATGTCACAGCCTAGCGACGATGACAAAGAGTTATTTACTCTAAGCTATATTAAAAACATCAAACTACTAACTGCTTCAACATCACTTTTATACAATGTACTGTACTGCAGTGTTGTATGGAAAAATGCGTTTCGATTTATGTTCACTGTACGATTCACTACGGCAGTACTTAGTGTGAAGCGCATCTGTCTACTCCCAAACAACAACAGAGAGTGAGAGATGCGTTCGAGTTTTGCAGAGAAATTGGGGCAATTTCATTTTGTTTTCAAATCTATAAAACGAAAAACGTCAAAATTTCATATTCAAATAGTGTCTTCGCCTGGTAAATTTTGTGTATATTAGAAACTTTGAAGTCAAATATACATAACAAAACTACAAATATGCGTAACAGCATGAAGCTTTTTTACATATTTCGGCTGTTCGCGGGATTGTGGCAATCGGTGATCGGTCCAGGGTTTGGTCAGACGTCCGACGATATGAACAATGGTAACGTAACACCGTGGCATGGCGTCGCCAGATAACGACCAGTTGAATAAGCCGATTGATCTTGACTTTACCGGTCCTTTTGACATATCAAGATCCGGTGATCGGCAGCATCGTTGCGTGAAACAAAAAACGATTACGTCCGTTCGATGGCGTCTGATCGAGTTTACCTCGTGGCTGAAGACCGAAAGATATAGATAACTACGAGAAACCAGATCATCGTTGATTTCTCTTCATTTTTCGTGATTTTGCCCTGGTTGTGCCAGTTCAGCAACTGCTAACCCCCGTGATCCCCAAACTAGTACTATATTTTTCCGCGCCGAACGCTCCAGACCAAGAAGCAGGGTGGCGAATTGATCACCGTCGTTTTCCGTGCGAGACACGATTCCGTCAACATCGACTTCCGTGTCTTAATAATGAAATGAGTTCCGCTCAGGACTTTTGGTTAGCACTCATTCCTGTTGCCTTTTTGCACAGGTAGAAAGGAAGATGATTGCTTTACGTCTCGTTTGTGCGTTGACACAGTTGTCTGGCACCGACTGAGATGGAGTATCGTCGTTGATGTTCACAAATCACCGTTAGCATTCTGATAAATCGACCGATGTTCCACCGTGCCCGGGATAGTGATTGATAAGCCTTTGACAAATACAGAGTGGTTCCTGGAATAGTTGTTTATTTTACACTGCATCGGACGATCTATTGAAGAAACCACTGTGTCGGGCTGACTTGTTGATGGATTCTTTTTCACTTGTTTTGTCGTTGAGCTCTTGGGCGTTGTTCCCTCACCGACCACCTTGATTTGTTCGTTTGGAGCAGCGAACGATCACGTCGTGTTCACCAATGTAAGTCTCATTGATTTTACTCAGTTTTGTAATGAAATCCACAAATATCGTTTTTAACAAACAATAGCACAGCATAACGACCGAGCTGTCCGATAAAAGAAACAGCGATGCCAATTCTGAAAATGTCTCGGCAAAAGCTCTTCCTATGCAAATCAACGCCGCACGCGGCTTTTTCTGTCTTCAATGAAAATGGGCCATTTCAACGAAATAGTGAAGACAAGAAAATGGCGTCGTGTTCAAACAAATGCTGCTTCATAAAAAAACCGAAATATGCAAAACCGCTTCGTAGCTTGTTAAATATTAGGAATTTGATTCATGAGTAAGAAAACTTCGTTTCAGATTGAGTCTCGAAAGCAGGTAAAAAGCCGATATTCGCCGGAATCACAACCAGCTTCAACACAATCATAGTTATAAGCTGGCTAGTCATGCAGCGAACAGAAGCTAAGCGAGTGTGCCAAGTCGGCGCTTAGTGACTGTTTCAAAGCTTCCAACGGATATCCGTCAATCCAGTTGAGACGTCCGCCACACACAACTTTTGCACAATCCGACGACGCTACCTGAACAATATCTGCAACATCAATTTAGTCAATATCGACACAGCCAAGTGTTATGCAACAACGTCTATTTTTCTCCAACTTGGTGTTTCTTCTGTCGGTTTTTTGTCGGGCTTTCAGTTGAATCAAACACCACCGAGGTGAAGCCGCATTCACACTAAAATACCAGCTACGACTGCACACTGTGCCAAAGACGCAACGCTGTCATCTCGGGTTAAAATTCGTGGCAACTACTCATCACTTGTACGAGACGAAATTCTACGCTTGGTAATATCAATCCCCTCCAGTGGCATACTTCCGCGGCTTCGCTGGTGTTAGGTCTGAACAGACCTTCGTTAATTTGGTAAAACAACGTCACCCCGCCCCTACCGTAGAAGATGACCCGCCGATATGACAAAAACGCATACTAAAAGCGCCCGAAGTGGCGAGATCTCAACTACCGTCAAAAGTTGCTCAAAAATATGGACATCAAGAGGTGAACCAATAAATTTCTAAATGGAAGAAAAAATACTTGATGAGATCCAAACCCTGAAATTTATGCCTGAAAAGATGGGTTGTTCAGTCTCAGGTTGCCAATACAGAAGCGTTCATATGTGAAACAACTGGTGAATGTGTACTGGAGTTAGAGACATGAAAGTTTGCAAAATGAAAATGAAAATATACAATCTTTATGCAAAGCCAGGAGATTAATAGGTTCCAGAGTAATAGGGCAAGATATTGATTTAGGAATCCATGTCTCAAAACCGCATCAGTTTCCGTCAATATTGAGCCCTCAATGACACCTATTCGACCTGAAGTTATGAGTGTTGGCGAATTTATCGTAGTAAATATTGTAAGAACGATTACCATTAGCTATGAAACATCACATCATGTTTAAATGACAGAAAGCCCAGATACCGACAATAGTTGGGAACTCGCTTTATGATACCATAAACAGCATTAGACACCAAATGGGTAACTCTGCGGAATTTTATTCGATTAAAAACAATAACGACGCTTTCTCAGCTATCGTCAGCCGTTTTTGTGCCATTTAAATATGATGCCATAACTATTGGTCGGCGAGCATTACAATATTTATTTACGATAAGTTCGGGGACACCCATAATTCAACAACGACTGGTTGCATCAATGTCGGTGCTTTTTTACTTTCAAAACGTGTGTATCGTAAAACTTTGGTCATCGATGCGGCTCAGAACAGATCTGGCTATGTATGAGCAATAATTTTTTAAGATCAATGTGGCAGGTAATAGGCTCGATCTGCTCACAGGTCAACGCTAACGATATATCCGGGTTTGTATGAGATGAGTTGTGGGCGATTAATTTATACTATTTGGAAGTGCCTTTGCGAAACAATCGGGTAATGTAGATTTGACCCTACTAGACACAGCTCGTCGGCACGATCAGAAATGTGTGAATAACTATAATTTATTTTTCTAGATTTCGCAAAAACTTTCGTTACCCAGACCGGATCATTGGCGATCCAAAAACAGGAAAATTTTTCACTGAATGACCCAAATAGAGCCATTTTGAATTTGAACTGGCTTGATAAGCTAAGTTCAATGGTTTCAAAATCACAAGAGTAGCTTTAAGATTTTCGAGCTATAGGTGTGGTGGGTATAAAGGAAAACGTCTAAGTATTTGCCTTAATTTGTCCACCTGAATTCGCTTGATGAATATGAGAAAAATTAATGAACGCCTACAGCTATACGTCAAGTAACAGATTTAAAACAACACACACCTGTCTCACACCACCATTCTGGATTGACGCAGGAATAGGAAATCTAGTCTCTCAGGGTAAGTTATTTCCTGAAATACAAGAATGTTACTCGTGTATTGGTGTAAATACACCAATTCACGTAAAGTGTGTAAATATCCATTCTAGATGGTTAAAAAGAATTCACCCTCAACGCTATGCGAAATTTCGAAGGAAAAATTAGCAAAAATTTATTTTAAGAATTTGAACACACCGAAGACACAAATCTTAAAATAAGATTGCAATGAACAAGCGCTTAGTTGCAACTTTCAATATAAGCAGTGTATAATTTCAAATTGCTAAAACGTCCAGATACGATATTAAAACAGATAATGCCTGCAACCAATCAATTCCCCTGTTGGAACCCAATTACAGACAGCAAAGCTTGCCTCAGCAGCAGACCACAAATGTTTATCATTTGTGACATTTTGCGTCACTGAAAAAACCGGCTTCTGCAAACTAAATTTGCTTTCAACTCCAAATTACGAAAAAAGCTAAATTTGGCCCACAAAATGTCACTGTAGCAAAAGCATTAACAATATCAATTTATATTGTTGCTTTCACCAGAGGTGAGGGGCGTAACCGTGAGGCATTGACAAGGGCCTGTTCCCCAAACCACGGACGTAGTTATCTCTAGATGGATGAAGGCATCTTACCCTTAATGGAAGCGGTTTTCACGTACATTCGCCAATGGCGCACATATTAAAAAAACATAACTTTGTGTGCTGGAATCGGTTTTGAGGTCATGAACTGAGAGCACTCCGGGTATAGTCGCATAAACTCTCCGCATCAACCCAATTATCCTTGAAAAAATTGCTTAAGAACTGCGTTTAAAATACCACAGAAGAGTTCAGTCCTTTCACATTTGATATTTTTGTTACTAAATAATGTTATAACAGACCATAACCCCCATCATTTTATACCGAATTTGTACACAAAATTTATTGTATGAATACAGCCATCAGCCTAATAACTGTAGAACTATGGTGTATTTGCAGTCAAGAAATTGAAATTCTGAAACCAAACATTGTCATAAAATACCTGAAGCTGTGCAACGAGGAAAAATTATAAAATATTACACAATTTCGCTAAAAAACTAGTCGAAATAAATCAACATTTCAATTTTCAAATAGTTATCTCGTTAAATCTTAATAAAAAATGAAACAGGTCCACATTTTGTAAAACAAGACTCCCTGATTGCAGCGGAAATGGTCGGAAAAAACACGCCGTATTTCCCTCATTTTAAATAACTATAAAGCCCAGAAATTTGAAAAGAAATATATCATCTGCTCTATCTGTACAAATGCTATAAATTTCTGTACGGCTCATATTGAAAAAAGAAATTTTGACGTTATAAATACATATTTATATTGTTTATACACGATATATTATACATAAATAGTATGTTAATAGAAATTTAATATCCTAAATTTACATTTTTAATAGATTTGTATATAAAATTTTCAAATTTGAGTACTGTCGCTGCAGTATTTTCAGGGAAAAACTAATCAGATCGCTATTGAAACAACATAAAAAGCGGTTTCTACAAGCTAAATCTGCGTATGTACAAGATAGAGTCTTGAAAATTTTTGGTAGTAAAATTTGTACTCAAATAAGGTTTTGTATTGCGTTTTATGAAAGATTGCTCGCTTTGTTAGTTTTTGAACATCAAACCATGCCGTAAGGCAAATATAACTATGCGGTGAAGAAAATAAATCTAAGATATCCGACTAAGAGTGTTTCGGAGAAATTGTGGCATATGCTTAAGGCTTTTCCGGATAACTATATAAACCCCGCTATGATAGGTAACCGCGACCTAACTTGAGAACAGGCGGCACCAGAAATTTTCATCTGAGGCAACCACTCATTGTGATGATCAACTCAAAATGTAATCAAACCATATGATGTTGAATAAAATTTTGTTGCTGCTATAAAACTATGGGGAGGCACCAATACCAAACTGTAAGGGCACACCCGTGTCCCCTGATCGTAGATCTATTTGTCTTCGTAGATGTTCTTAAAGAAAAATCGGAAATGGGTCATACCGGAAAGGAATCGCCACATGCTGGGATCCCTCATGCAGCGACGGCTAACATCTTTAAAGTTACTGGGCAATTTTCAAATATGATAATAATCTGAAACTTGATAATATAGTTGAGTGGATTTGCTTTATTTTGGCAATGTCAAAAGTTTGGTGCTAGTCCGGAAACTTCACAAACTGAACTCAATCCAGATACGAATTAAGTTGCAGTTGCGAAAATACATTTTCGAGGGGAGTAAGTTTAAATATATATTTTTACGTTTTCTAAAAGTTCGTCTAAGAGGGCACGCTTATTTGTGTGCTTTCACAGCTAGATATTAAAAAGAGAAGGATACTTGAGCTACGATGCTCGAGGAGGCGTCATGAGATTTGAAAGGAGACTACGTCGCCTCTTCAGGATCGTTGGCTCGGAAAGTGTCGACAATTTAGTGGAACAAACCATGCAGAGCGAAATTCGACAGAATATCAAAGTGACGACCCAAAAGCGTTCAAAAAGGACCACATTTCTGATATTCCACAGTCACAACAGTTGTATATGTTCATCGATGGAAGATGCAGAGCCGAATAAACATGTTTGATATTGGTTGCTCACAAGTTTCATTTTTCTTTTTAAATGTCTGAAATTTTGAGACAAATTAAGAATTGTGGCCGTATTAGGATATAGCTGATACATGTGCGGAAATTACATAAATGTATCAGCAATCAAACTGGGAATCTTATTAATTTGCTTTTAATGATTCCAATAACTTTTATGTAAAAATTTCGTATTAAAACAAATTTACGGAAACTTTGACGAAAAGTTTTAAGCGTAGGATTGTTTAAAGACTTAAAAACCTGCGCGGGGGAGTCATTAAAACTGAATCATTTGTTCATCTTAGCCATCTTCGTTGAGCGAGTCTAAATTTGGATTAACCATGTACGCCGCAATATTTTGGTGAGACGCGGTTTTATTAATCCAACTAAAACATTGTACAACATAACCCTTTCATGCCAGAACTAAATTTGTGTATATAGGATATTGCCAAATGGTTATCAGAGTCGAGTCAAATCGCCACTGATCGAACCAGGGTTATTTGATTGAAAGTTGCGTATGCAAACCACTAAGGCTATCTGTGATCTGTTGCTTAGCTCCCTAAAGAATCTCGTAAAACGAGCCAATACGCCAAACGATAAACTTACTTATCACAACATGTTCCAGTGTGCTTGAAGCCATTTCACCACGGCGGCAAAAAGACCAATATCTTGTTAAATTACATAAACAAGAGATGCTACCCAAATATCGCCCAGATCAGTAAAGGCATTTTAGTTTGCAAAGATAAATCACGAACCGGTGTTAATGCGCTTTTGGTAACTAAAATCCGTCAACTTAGAGGCCCATGGCCCCCCCTATAATTACCAAACATTTTTTTTCCAACTTTTTGATTTTCCTTCATAATTTCCTTATTGCAGCCAATGTTCCCCTAAAATACTTACAACTTTGACCACAATTGTTAAAGGTTAATTGGTGCCTGGTCTCAGGAGGAAATGTGGCTTGGCATGAGGAGGTTCAGAAACAAATGGGTAGCATCCAAACTCACTAGGGTTTTCAGACCCCTAAAAGTGTACACCCTAACCTCAGCAAAGTATTCAGACCCAAAAACGTGGTTACCACCCTACCTCACTGGGATGTTCATACCTAAAATGGGTACAAACCTGCACTCACGAATCTGTTCACACCCTAAAAGTAGGTAGGATCCTACCTCACTTAAATGTTCACACCCAAAAGTGGGCTTTGCACTGTACCTCAGCAGGAGGTTCAGACCCAAAATTTGTAGCACCCTGCTCTCAATTAGGATGTCTATACCTGAAATGGGGTACACCTATTTGACTTATAAAGGTTTTAGATCCAAAAGTGGGTAGCACCCTACCTCACCAGGAGGTTCGGACCAAATCGGTAGCACCTGACCTCACTTGGAGGTTTAGATGGAAGGAGACGACCTTACCTTATAAGGTGGTTCACACCCAAAGTGGGGCTTACCCTACGTCGTGAGGAGGTTCAAACCAAAGAGGAAGACTCACCCTATGTCGCTAGGGAGGTTCAGACCCAAAAACCAGGGACCCACCTATGTCAGGGTAGGTTCAAACCCAAAAAGCGGGGACCTACTGTTGTCAGGGTTCAGACACAAACGGCAGCAGCCTACTTTTACTGCAGGTTCCAGATCAAAA
>JASANE010008902.1:0-26640 GCA_030248225.1 Trileptium ribeirensis | reverse complement strand
GTCTTCGTTCAGTTAGCATGGTGCGAGCGAACGACATGCGATCGTTTTGTTAATTCTGGATTTCAAGAAGTATGACAATGATTAAAATTATATATAATGCGAACAGCGTTCAACGCTATAGCGAGTCCTGAGTGAGCGGCAGTCATTTTCGGTAAAATACTTGTAGTAAATTATTGTTAAATATGTGTTACACAAACAGTACTTTGTCGATGTTCGCACAGTAGTAAAAACACTAACAATCTCATTAATTTGTTATGAATTTAGTGTTAGTTTCTTGAATTATATGTTTCGAGCGAGCGTCAAAACAGCACCGTCCTTACAACGACATTTACACATACTGGAATTCATTGATTTTGCTCTAGTCGATGGCTTATCGTAACAGCTTCTTCAGTTTCTTAAATATTTGTGGCGTCGATGATTTATATCGATGGTTGTTTTTAAAATTATTTTGCCTCTACTAAAAAATTTTAAAGAATAGAGAATTATTTTGTCACATGCTACGCAAATAAGTAGTTATATGGTGTCCAATTTTGTAAAATCTGTTTTAAACTCGATATAATAATAAGTATGCTAGTAATTGTGGCGATATCCATTTTTAACGCGTAACTAAATTCAAAAATTTGTCATAAAACATGTTTGTTTGTATGTTACAACGAAGGAAAAGCTGTATGTCCATATTTTATTGATGTGTATAGGATTGTATACCTTTTTGTATCCATATCTCTGCTATTTAGCTTCCGGGGTTGATGTAAAAGTCCAACTCTTAGGTTTGTCAATCTTCTATCTTTTTTGTTGCATATTGTACACACTTGAAGCTGGCCACACTCACACTTTTTCAGCAATAGTCAGTGTTTTTGTGAATGTTTCTTAGTTTTTGTAACGCTCATTGTTTTGATTCACACAGATAGATTGATGGAAGATAAGATTAGAGCAAGGGAAAAGTGTGTGTAGGAATGAATGTTCTAGGTTTTGTTGACAATATTGACGCGAAGTCGGTACGTTCAACAAAATTTCGAAAAACTGTATCGATCACAATTTTTGTTCGAAAGTCGTGAGTATCCAGGAGTAATGATAAATACTTTGTTATTATACATAATTTGGGATATTTTAGACTTTTATTTTATAGCAAGAGCTTCTCGCTGCTTCCCGCATTTTGGACGAGTTGTTTTTAGTTTCTCATATTTTTACTTTGCGTATTTTGTTTCAGATAACGAACCGCAATGGCAGATCATACTTAAATAGTTCAGTCCAATTTAAGTCGAATGAAAATTGACTATGCTGTAACGCCCATATCTGATGCAACGGGAAACAGTGGATCAAGGTAGCGCGGCTGATTAATTGGTGAAGTAGTTATCGCATAGTACAAGATTTGATTAAAAATAATTTACTGCCAAAAATTGTAACCAAGTTACTGTCCGGCCAAAAGCCCTCACAATATCTTGCAAGATTTGCTTTAAATTTATCAGTGCTTCTACTTTTCTCATTCAGTGATTACAGCTGTCAGTGAAAACAAAATGGCCACGGCATGTTTTTGAGCCCCTGCCCCAGAAAATTTAGCGGTTCTCCAGGCTTTGCCCTCCAAGTATAAATATTGGCTTCCCCCAAGTCGGGCCCAGCAATTCTAGGTATTTTGAGGTGATATTAAAATAGTCGCCTCAACAGGAACAGTAACTGTTATAACAAAAATTATTTCGAATGTTCCTGACAAAATACTGAGTAAAGTGAAGCACGACCTGTCGAAAAGGCTTTTTCAGTAAACAAATAATACATGCAACAAAAATATCGACGTATGTTACAAAATATCACGGTACAGTGTTTTCCTCAAGATAACATATTAATTAGAGTATTTACTTTTTACAAAATGCATCTTTTGTACTTATACAACAAAATTTCCTTTGATGTTAGGTGTACGGTCAGCATCAACAGGCATGGTAGTTGCACAAGTGGATGGACAAAACTGTGATGAAAGCAAACAGTACGCTGCGCTCGCTGCCAAATAAATGCGCTCAAGGATACAAACTACACAATTATCGTGCGTTTACATTAAATATAAAGATACATGTAAATGCATTGAACTGTCTCGCAAATTTCGACGGAAAGGTCCAATTATTGGAACCTAGGACCGTATATATGTAGCTATAATAACCTGTCAAAAACATCATTTGGATTTGGATTCAACGAAATTTTGATGGATATTGACTAAACGGGATTTGATACATTGATGTTAAACTATATTTCGATCAATTTCGATTGATCTTAAATAGCATCGACAAGCAGTGAAATTTTCGTTGACTTTCATAGTCTGCACACGCTAAACATGCCTCATCACTGCATTGTTTGAGATATTTATATCTGGGTTCAGATTAGTATATCTAGCTTTCCATTCGCTGAAACTGTTGCCAAGGGCATGATTCGTAGATTTGGTTTAACCGGGGGCTTCGAAAATTAAGATCTCCCAAGAAAGGTTCAGTGTTTTACGGCGGAAGGTTAAAAATTTGCTTTAGAAACGCTGCCAAATCTCTTATGATAGAGCGTGAAAGCGATTTTTAAACTAATTTTGATAAAATTTATGAAATGTTTATCTTCAGAGTGGAATTTTAGTAAAAAAATTTTGTCAGTGTTCAACTGGGGATGTTTGACCTGGAAGACGCAAACAAATTTAAACCAGGGAGCCCAAAAAATTACCCGGTGTGGGCATTCAGTTTGTCTCGGATACTTAAAAACTGTCAGGCCTTCACTTTGGAGAGCCCTGCGTATATTATAACCGCCATTTCATCTATGTGGTTTAAAAGCTAAATATACTGATTTCTATATTGTTTCCAATCACTTAGACATTAAACCGAGAAGTCTGAAAATAATTGCCGAAAGTCGGGTGGCTTTATATTATTTTATTCGAGTTGCTATAACGGAATATGAGAAGTGTGACGCCTACAGTTTTTTGCTGCTAAATTTGTAATTTTTCGGTTTTATGCATACGTAGTTATTGTTTGAGCACTTGGGCTAGCCGAGTTTTAGATATTGCTTCTAGTTTTATCGAAAGCTGTCAACAGTGACATAATAGAATTTGTTAGCTTATGCGACATTTTTACATTCTGTCGGCTTTTATGTCTATTGGTTGTTTTATTTACAGTCCAAGTCCTCTATCGACAAAAGTTTAGATGAAATATCGTCTGAGTCAGTTACGGGTGATCTTCAATCATCGATTAGCTTAGTACAGTCGTCCGGGCAATTGCCAAAGTCGAATATCGGCGCTAAGCTGCTGAAGAAAATGGGATGGACTGGCGGTGGGATTGGGAAAGATGGCCAGGTTTGTGTAGTCATTGACCATAATATATTTTCTTGAGCGTTCCACAAAACTTGTCAATATGTGAAAAATAGTAAGCGAAAATTAGTAACAGCATTAATCCAACACTGCTCAACCTATATTATACAAACTCAGAGATGTGTGTTGTTCTTTTGATGTTCGCTCAAATTAGTTGTATGAATTAAAAAAAAAATTCTTTAATACCTTCAAAAATTTGGAGCGCTTTTTAAGATTTGTTCGTGAGCTGATCTAAATTTATTCGAAAAGAGTTCGAGTGTTTTTCAAGAATAAATAGATCTTTTCTGATTTATGTTCATGCACGTTCCTTCGAAAGGTCACTCTCATTTCTGACGAGTACTGTATCTTTAGTTTATTTTTGTTATTTAGTCATGAAATACGTCATTGTTTGTAATTTTGTGAATGTCCGCAAATCAGCGTTGTCAAATAACAACAGTTACACGTTTTTACGTGTACTTAAGATTACGTCTGATAATGTGGCTCAGTAAGAGTTCGAGAGCGTAAAATGTTAGCTATAAGTAAACTGAATGTGAAGCGTGCTTGAAAAAATATAAGGATTAATATCTTAATCGCCTGAGGCTACTACGTTTACCTGCTGTTAATACTTTCTGAATTCGGCGTAGCTGACCTATCAAAGTAGCTGACGTGTTTGGCCGTCAAGGCCTAGGCATGGTCACTGGTGTTGGCGTAAATCAATATTTCAAACAATCTATACAACGCATTCTACAGGAATATGCAAATTCGACGAACGAAAATGATCTCGTTTTCTCAGGTTAGTTTGTGCACTGTGCACACGAGATTTAAGCCAAAGCAGTTCAGCAGACAATATACGTTACAGGAACGATATTGCTAATTCTATTTGAGCTCAATAACACTGGATCTGAAACTAATTTCATAACGAGAACACGTGTCCCGATGATAATGCTATATACAGTCACGGCCAGACATATGTGCAAAATAATCGATCGAAATTCCGATCGATGCTTCGAGATTAAATCGAAAATTCGATCGATTTCGATTAAACGAAAAAATTCGATCGTTTTCGATTTCCGCACTTATTTTTGGCCGCGACTGTACCTGAAATTTAGATTAGATGTGGAAATTTCAATCACATCATTTTTTAAAAGTATTAATACATGGAATCAACATTTCGATTTTAATTTGGGTCAAGTTGGCGATTTTTTACTTTTCGATAGCTATTTCTAGTGCTATTAGTATTAGATATGATGTAGTATTTTAGGTGAAGTCTTATCAGTTGTAAAAATTGAGAATGAGTCGGATCACCCTTTTGGAAATTTTCACACAAAAAAATCGATTGTATAATAATAAACTCTGGTCTGGCACGGGGTATTGCTCAGCACTATGCTCACATGTTTGTCAATACTTAGCATGAGTATTAACTGAATATTTGACGAAAATATAAAGTCCATCTTTAACTTCTGGAATTAATTTATATTTGTTGCATTGTGTATACCTGATAGTTTATACTTATTACATCGTGTACTCATGATACTTTATGCCTGTTACATTGTGTACACCTGATAATGACAGAGTAGTATCTGAAATGTGCATAAATGTAGTCAACAAATGTCTAGAAAGAGGGCGCAAAAAAATTTATGCTGTCTTTACGTAACAAATATTGCAATAGTTGAGTAGGATTGGTGTTCGGAAAAAAGTTTAGGCGGCAGTATATCACAGCAAAAAGGCTTTCATCATAACATGGCACGGAGCAGCTTTTGCTCATTTGCCATCACCTTTGTGTATGTCTGGTCAAGGGTTTTACGATTCAACATACAGTAATGTAGAAAGCACATTACATAGTAAAACGCATTCATTTGCAGGAGTGCTAGGATGATTTTTTCGTTCGTAATATTTCAAATTAATCTGTATTTTTTAATTTGTGCGACAGCTAGTTGTTTCATATTTGCTAGTTATGTCTCGTGTTCATTAAATTAAGTAGGTACTGGCACAATAATATTCATGTTAGACGAACTGTGAGTATCAAATCTATTTTATTACTAACTAGCCAATTTTTTACATTTTATTTTCCATTTCATTTTATATTAATTTCGTTTCAGCAGAGTTCAGCAAAGAACAGCGCTACTTCATCACCGGCAAGTGGTTCGATTCGGTTTGAAATCAGTAAGCTACGGAAACGGCGATGAGGTAACTCACCGTTTACAACGCAAACGAACCGCTACCGAATTACTACCGGATGCTGCTTGCAATCGGAGGCGAAAAGAAAAAAAAGTAAAACTACCACGCTTTGCTTTAATCTTGCGTTGAAAGATCGACAATCATTAAAAGCCATGTTTCAAGCAACGGTTTGTAACAACGCTTGCAGGCTATGTAATTTGATCGCATGATCTCGTATTTGACGAATCCTGCTCTACATGGATGAAGCTATAGTTAACTGATCAGAATCATTTTTTGGTTGGCACAAGAGGCTTATTATATCGTGAGAATTCAACAACGCTGACTTTCATACGCAGAAATCGTTCTTTTTATATGGGAATGTAACGGGATGGGCTGTGTTGTGTTTATTTATTTGCATGTATATTCTATAAGTCCGGTCGTTTCGTGATATTAGTGTACGAACCTGAATTGCGTCAATTTTGCGCAAAACTCTCTATCCATCAGAAAAACTAAAGCGATTTGTGAAATTTTATTGTGCTATGGCAAAAATCATGGGACTGGTATGTGACCAATTTCACAATATCTTTAATCGGCAAGCCTTTCCCTTAAAATGGCTGGTTGGCCAGTAGCGATGTAAGATGACAAAATTGGGTCAGTTCTTCGTCGCGTAGCCTTAGAGTCGTATGCCAGTTTCAAGTAATTAGCTATTATCAAGCTCAATGCATAAGACCTTTAAAGCCAATAATTATGAACTTTTAAAGCCTCGAGATAGGTCTATGGGCTTTGCGGGTCTGAGAAATTCTCTAAGTCCGCGGGTACAGAACTAGTGGCGGTGAACAAGCATCCAATTTTCGCACGTACCACAGCGTCAAAAAATTTTGCTCGCGCACACCTCTGGGTAATACATATAATATATAAAATCGTATACTAGAAATCGACAAGTTAACAGTTACTGGCTTCTTCATTCGGAGAAGAATTTACCATAAAGGTTCCACGGGTTGCCTTTGAAATGGCCTCAGAAACACCGCATAAACTCTATTTGATCTAAAGTATGTACAAGTCTTGAACCAAACTACCTTTCGCAGTATTTTTAATTTCTTAGCGTGCTTGGTTTCAGTATATCAACTGGAAGTGTTTATACCGGGGAATTGAAAATTTTGTCAAATCGCATTGAATAAAAACAAAAAATTTTACGAGAGAAAGGAATGGGTCTTGGGCCCTACGCATTTTGGAAGCCAGTCAAATTAAATAATCAGTAACATAAACACCACATCGTAATAATTATTAAGATTTTGACTTTTAAAAAGTTTGGCTGAAAATTCAATAATTTCCGGTTACTTTCAATTATTTTTTACAGTTCAGACGAAATCAGAATTTCTTCTCGATAATTTAATATTTATGCGTCTGGGCCAGCGATTTAGACTTTGCAGTTCACATTTTTGTGCAGCCGACTAAACTTATGTGTATTTACGAACGCGAAGTGAATGGATTCGCCCTAAAAACAACGGATGCCGAAAACCAAAATTAGAAACAAGGATTGTCAATACATAATTTTGAGTTTTGCACGCGTCTAAAACAGCAAGTTTAACTGTTGCTTGCTGTGATTTTGTAAAAGGGCCAATAGCAATTGAAATATTGTTACCTTGTCTTACTGAGATGGCAACGAACTGAAAATTTAGAAGTATGTACACACATATGGTGTAGCGCCTGAGCGATGTGCCTCAAAATGTCTGGCATAGTAGCTTTTTGAAAATATTACACCAAACTACCAGCATAGGGCCATTCAAATATTCTGAAGACTGTAAAGCTGTTTCTCGCTACGCTATGTAGATCTCTGGAGGATATGTGGTATAGAGAGTTTTTGCGCAAAATTGACGCAATTCAGGTTCGTACACTAATATCACGAAACGACCGGACTTATAGAATATACATGCAAATAAATAAACACTAACTACAGCCCTATCCCTGTTACATTCCCTATATAAAAAGTAACGATTTCTGCGTATGAAAGTCAGCGTTGTTGTAACTCCACGATATAATAAGCCTCTGTGCCTAACCAAAAAATGATTCTGATCAGTTAACTATTAGCTTCATCCATGTAGAGCAGGATTCGTCAAATACGAGATCATGCGATCAAATTACATAGCCTGCAAGCGTTGTTACTAAACCGTTGCTTGAAACATGGCTTTTAATGATTGTGATCTGTCAACTGCAAGATTGTGGGAAGCATAAGTCGTGGAAATTCAACTTTATATTTTCCATTTTCGCCTCCGATTGCAAGCAGCATCCGTAGTAATTCGGGAGCGGTTCGTTTGCGTTGAACGGTGAGTTGACGCTCATCGCCGTTTCCGTAGCTTACTGATTTCAAACCGAATCGAACCACTTGCCGGTGAATGAAAGAGCGCTGTTCTTTGCTGAACTCTGCTGAAACGAAATTAATATAAAATGAAATGGAAAATAAAATGTAAAAAATTGGCTAGTTAGTAATAAAAGAAGATTTTGATACTCACAGTTCGTCTAACATGAATATTATTGTGCCAGTACCTACTTAATTTAATGAACACGAGACATAACTAGCAAATATGAAACAACTAGCTGTCGCACAAATTAAAAAATACAGATTAATTTGAAATATTACGAACGAAAAAATCATCCTAGCACTCCTGCAAATGAATGCGTTTTACTACAAAATGTGCTTTCTACATTACTGTATGTTGAATCGTAAAACCCTTGACCAGACATACACAAAGGTGATGGCAAATGAGCAAAAGCTGCTCCGTGCCATGTTATGATGAAAGCCTTTTTGCTGTGATATACTGCCGCCTAAACTTTTTTCCGAACACCAATCCTACTCAACTATTGCAATATTTGTTACGTAAAGACAGCATAAAATTTTTGTGCCTCTTTTAGACATTTGTTGACTACATTTATGCACATTTCAGATACTACTCTGTCATTATCAGGTGTACACAATGTAACAGGCATAAAGTATCATGAGTACACGATGTAATAAGTATAAACTATCAGGTATACACAATGCAACAAATATAAATTAATTCCAGAAGTTAAAGATGGACTTTATATTTTCGTCAAATATTCAGTTAATACTCATGCTAAGTATTGACAAACATGTGAGCATAGTGCTGAGCAATACCCCGTGCCAGACCAGAGTTTATTATTATACAATCGATTTTTTTGTGTGAAAATTTCCAAAGGGTGATCCGACTCATCTCAATTTTTACAACTGATAAGACTTCACCTAAAATACTACATCATATCTAATACTAATAGCACTAGAAATAGCTATCGAAAAGTAAAAATCGCCAACTTGACCCAAATTAAAATCGAAATGTTGATTCCATGTATTAATACTTTAAAAATGATGTGATTGAAATTTCCACATCTAATCTAAATTTCAGGTACAGTCGCGGCCAAAAATAAGTGCAATCGAAAACGATCGAAATTTCGTTTAATCGAAATCGATCGAAATTTCGTTTAATCGAAATCGATCGGAATTTCGATCGATTATTTTGCACATATGTCTGGCCGTGACTGTATATAGCATTATCATCGGGACACGTGTTCTCGTTATGAAATTAGTTTCAGATCCAGTGTTATTGAGCTCAAATAGAATTAGCAATATCGTTCCTGTAACGTATATTGTCTGCTGAACTGCTTTGGCTTAAATCTCGTGTGCACAGTGCACAAACTAACCTGAGAAAACGAGATCATTTTCGTTCGTCGAATTTGCATATTCCTGTAGAATGCGTTGTATAGATTGTTTGAAATATTGATTTACGCCAACACCAGTGACCATGCCTAGGCCTTGACGGCCAAACACGTCAGCTACTTTGATAGGCTCAGCGATGCCCTGAATTCAGAAAGTATTAACAGCAGGTAAACGTAGTAGCCTCAGGCGATTAAGATATTAATCCTTATATTTTTTCAAGCACGCTTCACATTCAGTTTACTTATAGCTAACATTTTACGCTCTCAATTCTTACTGAGCCACATTATCAGACGTAATCTTAAGTACACGTAAAAACGTGTAACTGTTGTTATTTGACAACGCTGATTTGCGGACATTCACAAAATTACAAACAATGACGTATTTCATGACTAAAAGCAAAAATAAACTAAAGATACAGTACTCGTCAGAAATGAGAGTGACCTTTCGAAGGAACGTGCATGAACATAAATCAGAAAAGATCTATTTATTCTTGAAAAACACTCGAACTCTTTTCGAATAAATTTAGATCAGCTCACGAACAAATCTTAAAAAGCGCTCCAAATTTTTGAAGGTATTAAAGAATTTTTTTTTAATTTATACAACGAATTCGAGCGAACATCAAAAGAACAACACACATCTCTGAGTTTGTATAATATAGGTTGAGCAGTGTTGGATTAATGCTGTTACTAATTTTCGCTTACTATTTTTCACATATTGACAAGTTTTGTGGAACGCTCAAGAAAATATATTATGGTCAATGACTACACAAACCTGGCCATCTTTCCCAATCCCACCGCCAGTCCATCCCATTTTCTTCAGCAGCTTAGCGCCGATATTCGACTTTGGCAATTGCCCGGACGACTGTACTAAGCTAATCGATGATTGAAGATCACCCGTAACTGACTCAGACGATATTTCATCTAAACTTTTGTCGATAGAGGACTTGGACTGTAAATAAAACAACCAATAGACATAAAAGCCGACAGAATGTAAAAATGTCGCATAAGCTAACAAATTCTATTATGTCACTGTTGACAGCTTTCGATAAAACTAGAAGCAATATCTAAAACTCGGCTAGCCCAAGTGCTCAAACAATAACTACGTATGCATAAAACCGAAAAATTACAAATTTAGCAGCAAAAAACTGTAGGCGTCACACTTATATATTCTCCGTTATAGCAACGAATAAATAATATAAAGCCACCCGACTTTCGGCAATTATTTTCAGACTTCTCGGTTTAATGTCTAAGTGATTGGAAACAATATAGAAATCAGTATATTTAGCTTTTAAACCACATAGATGAAATGGCGGTTATAATATACGCAGGGCTCTCCAAAGTGAAGGCCTGACAGTTTTTAAGTATCCGAGACAAACTGAATGCCCACACCGGGTAATTTTGGGCTCCCCCTGGTTTAAATTTGTTTGCGTCTTCCAGGTCAAACATCCCCAGTTGAACACTGACAAAATTTTTTTACTAAAATTCCACTCTGAAGATAAACATTTCATAAATTTTATCAAAATTAGTTTAAAAATCGCTTTCACGCTCTATCATAAGAGATTTGGCAGCGTTTCTAAAGCAAATTTTTAACCTTCCGCCGTAAAACACTGAACCTTTCTTGGGAGATCTTAATTTTCGAAGCCCCCGGTTAAACCAAATCTACGAATCATGCCCTTGGCAACAGTTTCAGCGAATGGAAAGCCTAGATATACTAATCTGAACCCAGATATAAATATCTCAAACAATGCAGTGATGAGGCATGTTTAGCGTGTGCAGACTATGAAAGTCAACGAAAATTTCACTTTTTGTCGATGCTATTTAAGATCAATCGAAATTGATCGAAATATCGTTTAACATCAATGTATCAAATCCCGTTTAGTCAATATCCATCAAAATTTCGTTGAATCCAAATCAAAATGATGTTTTTGACAGGTTATTATAGCTACATATATACGGTCCTAGTTCCAATAACTGGACCTTTCCGTCGAAATTTGCAAGACAGTTCAATGCATTTTCATGAATCTTTATATTTAATGTAAACGCACGATAATTGTGTAGTTTGTATCCTTGAGCGCATTTATTGCAGCGAGCGCAGCGTACTGTTTGCTTTCATCACAGTTTTGTCCATCCACTTGTGCAACTACCATGCTGTTGATGCTGACCGTACACCTAACATCAAAGGAAATTATGCTATCAGTACAAAAGATGCATTTTGTAAAAAGTAAATACTCTAATTAATATGTTATCTCGAGGAAAACACTGTACCGTGATATTTTGTAACATACGTCGATATTTTTGTTGCATGTATTATTTGTTTACTGAAAAAGCCTTTTCAACAGGTCGTGCTTCACTTTACTCAGTATTTTGTCAAGAACATTCGAAATAATTTTTGTTATAACAGTTACTGTTCCTGTTGAGGCGACTATTTTAATATCACCTCAAAATACCTAGAATTGCTGGGCCCGACTTGGGGGAAGCCAATATTTATACTTGGAGGGCAAAGCCTGGAGAACCGCTAAAATTCTGGGGCAGGGGCTCAAAAACATGCCGTGGCCATTTTGTTTTCACTGACAGCTGTAATCACTGAATGAGAAAAGTAGAAGCACTGATAAATTTAAAGCAAATCTTGCAAGATATTGTGAGGGCTTTTGGCCGGACAGTAACTTGGTTACAATTTTTGGCAATAAATTATTTTTAATCAAATCTTGTACTATGCGATAACTACTTCACCAATTAATCAGCCGCGCTACCTTGATCCACTGTTTCCCGTTGCATCAGATATGGGCGTTACAGCATAGTCAATTTTCATTCGACTAAATTGGACTGAACTATTTAAGTATGATCTGCCATTGCGGTTCGTTATCTGAAACAAAATACGCAAAGTAAAAATACGAGAAACTAAAAACAACTCGTCCAAACTGCGGGAAGCAGCGAGAAGCTCTTGCTATAAAATAAAAGTCTAAAATATCCCAAATTATGTATAATAACAAAGTATTTATCATTACTCCTGGATACTCACGACTTTCGAACAAAATTGTGATCGATACAGTTTTTCGAAATTTTGTTGAACGTCCGACGTTGCGTCAATATTGTAACAAAACCTAGAACATTCATTCCTACACACACTATTCCCTTGCTCTAATCTTATCTTCCATCAATCTATCTGTGTGAATCAAAACAATAGTTACAAAAACTAAGAAACATTCACAAAAACACTGACTATTGCTGAAAAGTGTGAGTGTGGCCAGCTTGAGATGTGTACAATATGCAACAAAAAAGATAGAAGATTGACAAACCTAAGAGTTGGACTTTTACATCAACCCCGGAAGCTAAATAGCGGAGATGTGGATACAAAAAGGTATACAATCCTATACACATCAATAAAATATGGACATACAGCTTTTATTTCGTTGTAACATACAAACAAACATGTTTTATGACAAATTTTTGAATTTAGTTACGCGTTAAAAATGGATATCGCCACAATTACTAGCATACTTATTATTATATCGAGTTTAAAACAGATTTTACAAAATTGGACACCATATAACTACTTATTTGCGTAGCATGTGACAAAATAATTCTCTATTCTTTAAAACTTTTTCATAGAGGCAAAATAATTTAAAAACAACCATCGATATCAATCATCGACGCCACAAATATTTTAGAAACTGAAGACTACGATAAGCCATCGACTAGAGCAAAATCAATGAATTCCAGTATGTGTAAATGTCGTTGTAAGGACGGTGCTGTTTTGACGCTCGCTCGAAACATATAATTCAAGAAACTAACACTAAATTCATAACAAATTAATGAGATTGTTAGTGTTTTTATCTGTGCGAACATCGACAAAGTACTGTTTGTGTAACACATATTTAACAATAATTTACTACAGTATTTCCCGAAAATGACTGCCGCTCACTCAGGACTCGCTATAGCGTTGAACGCTGTTCGCGTAAGATAAGATTTTAATCATTGTCATACTTCTCGAAATCCAGAATTAACAAAACGATCGCATGTCGTTCGCTCGCAAGGTAACAGCCAGTTCTGGCAAGTACTGTCGGTAAAATTCAGGTAAATATTACACGATTACCTGCACGGCAGGGTGAAGGAGTACTAGTCCCATGAGCGCCAATGTATTTTCGACAGGAACTTGATGAACAACTATGTTTGACGGCCAAATATCAGGACCATAATTCCTTGTAGCGCAATCACCAGAACTGGCAGTCACGGTATCATCCAGTGGAATGGCAGATGAGGCTGAAAACATACAATAAATATGGTGCACTTTAAAATTAGCTTATCCACATTGGTGGAGGTTTTGGTGAAAATAGGTGACCCCGGTTCGAGCAACCTAGGGAACTTTTTCGCCTCAGGCCGGTAAAGACACAATTTCCATAAGAAATTGACAATATTTTTACTAAAATACATTGATGGCTTTCCCACGGAGGGGTGGGGCAGGTATTTCGACATTTTTGCAGGCTCCCAGGTATTTTTGGCTCCACTAGTTCAGCACCAGCTATTTTTCTACATGACTACAAATAGTCCAATTTTTCTCCGCGACGCAAAAATATACCAGTTTTTTGCCCTGCGCGGCTGAAAACCACCACAATTGCCTATATCTCACAAAATAATGTACATTATTATTGTATTTGCTGTGAATCGGCAATTTATGCTATTTCTGCGTTTTTCAATGCCACTTGTTCAGCTGGGGGTAACCCAGTTCGAGCTGGGGGAAACTGAATTTCCCGCACCCCAGGAGCTCACATCTCAGTCCCCCACAGGGACTTTGGAAACTGTTTCGGAAAGCCATCATTCTGAAGTAAAAAATTCTATTAAATACGTATCTAACCTCATATAGAGAGATTTTGCAGCATTTTTGAGGCCAATTATACTATTTATATTCTGAAATGCGTGGTAGGAACGAAGACACCTCATATTCCAGAAAATGACAAAAATTCGCAAAAAAAATAATATAAGAAAAAATTATCAGAACGGAGGACGGCCCATTAGGATATGTTGCTAACAAATTGCACATTAGTGTATCCCTCGAATAGTTACGGTTCAACAGTACCGTGTTCAAGTAAAAAAATTTGTCAGTGCTACGAGTCCGGACACACATTTAGAAAACATACAATGCTAGTATGGTCCTGGCATAAAATTTGTTTTTCAATCGGTTCCTAGCAGGTCGAAATTGTGTTCGAAGATCTAGAAAGTTATCTCGCTGATACTCAAATTTGAGAATCTCAAACTTTTAAAAAACCACAAAGATATCAAAAGAACTTTTGGTGAAAAAATGAAGGGAATGCCAACAAATTATGCCCCTGGTTCCAAGCCCTTCCGCTCCATGCGCCCTGGCAAATTTTGTGCGAATATCGAAATCCGAAAAATAAGCAGTGATTGTGTAATGACATGATAATGCTGTAGCGTTATCCGGCATTTCCAGCTACTGTACTCGCCAGAAATGACTGTCACCTTTTAACGAACCAACATCGAACAAAATTTATTAATTCTCGAACAACACTCGAATACTTTCGACTTTCAAAAAATTTAAAAAAGTGCGCAAAATTTACGAACACGCCTCGAACAAAATTCAAACATATTCCGAACAAATTTTTGAACTAATATAAGAGCGAACAGCACTCTTTTCTGGCTGGCACTGGACCTATACATGTTTGGGCATAATTTAAGCTTTTCCGAGCACAGAGCTGACAAACTGACAGTACCTGGGAATGATCCCCCAGTGCATTTGCGGTCCTCCATGTCACGTATTTCGACTGGCAGATCGACGTCAAATGGAACGTAATTTAACAATTAACTGCAATTATGCATATCTATTATATAAAACTTCGGCAGTTTTACTGCATAACAAAAATTAGCCAATCTTTCTGGGCACAGAAAAGTGCCCTGGGAACGCCAAAATTTACTCGAGGACACCGGAACAGGTGGCAATAGCTAGAACCCCTGTGAAAGAAACCAGAATATTTTCAGACATTATTCGCAAGACTTGCTATTAATAAATTTGCACATGAAATCAGATATTCATGTTGTACAATAAATAATTTTTGCTCTTCAGCGTGAAAAACTGAATATACACTAAACATCGTAACTCATCTGTACAACTCATAAATCACAATAATTAAGTGTCTCTAGAACCGTTATAACATTTTTATCGAATCTTGAGTTTGACCACATATCTGCAATAACGCTGGACAGTGCCCCTCGCCCTCGACTATTGGATCTGCCCTAAAATCTCTCCCAGCCCGAAAATCGTCAATATTAAAGATACAACGGAAATTTTGGTGAGACTCGACTGTAGCTCTATGAGTCAAATGCTGCCTTATTTATAACACTTTTCAATAATTGTATGAGTCAACACTAGTACCGAAAATTTTTGACAATTTTTTCAAAATAAAATTTATTGAAAAATATTACATTATAAAATTATACATTTAATGTATAATTTTACATAGTAATTCTAACGCATTGATGAGCTGATTCGATTGGTGCAAAGTTTAGTTGAACCGGTTCACGGATTAAGGAGTTAGCTCAATATGTAGAAGCAGACGGCTACGCCTATGCCTACGCCGCCCTCAATGTTATTGGTATCGTGCATAAAAATAAGACATTTACTGAGAAAAAACTTTCGAAAATTGTCGATACTCGAAAAAATCGGAAAAATTCAAGTAATGATGGCCGGATATTTTGTGAACCGCCACGACATTATTAATCGAATAGTGCCAAAATTTCCACTGTGTCACTTTGAGTTACGAGACTAGGGAAGACCGCGACTAAAAGTCCCAAACATTATCCCAGCATAACAATTTTGTAAATTTATCTAATTGCAGAACACTCAAAAACGCCAGGCCATGTAGTACTTGGACAGCAGCTGTTACGAGATATGCGAGGAACCATGAATTGGAATTAACAACTACGTGAACTGTGTGTATTTTGGTACATCTATTTTTATCCGTGACTGTTCTTGTATCTTTTTCTTATTTCATTTTGTTTAATTGCTGAACATTTTATACATCTAATTGACGTTATATATAAAAACCAATTACAATAGAATATCGTAATATTTCAAACTGGCCATCAAATCCCCCGTGATCGATATTAATTCAGATCATATAAAAATACCCAAAAATAAAAACAAGGGGCGAAAAAAGACATGTTAGTAGTCTTGGAATGATTTAAAAAGAGTTAGGACTCCTAATGTCAACATCAGCACCGAAAATATGTACACATATCAACACGTCGCCAAAAATATTAATTCCTTCAATCAAGATTTTCGCCCGACATTGAACATGGGCCCCATAGAAATCCCCCGCTGTTTTTCGGCAAGGGGAAAGGCCAGTCAAATATTTTCAGTTAATTATTCATCTATGGTATCCACAATCTCCTGTCATAAAAGAATGGAATTGATACATTTTCAAAACGTGTAATTTGGCTTCTCCAAATTGAGCATATGTGGCGCAGGCGTATTTTAGTTCTCGTAACATAATTTTAGGCTCCCAACGGGCTTAATGGCTCTGGCAAATTTTTTAGCTACCATCCTCCCGTCCAAATAAATTTAGCAATATTTTTTCCAAAAGCTAGAAGTTGCATGAATACACGAAAAAGTAAGCTTGAGACGTCTGAATAGCGATTCTGACAATTTTTAAACTATTGTAGGGCTCCGCACTGAAAACGCTAAATTTTAGCAAAATTGTTAGATTTGGGACGCTGGTCATTGGAACAGCGGTGTGTCTTCGAACCATGACCCATGCCACGATTTTTAGCGAATAACGGTGTACAACAGCCGCACATTTAAATGACACACCCATTTATAGAACCGCTATTAACTACTAAGAGAACCGATAAAATATTTACGAGTCTTATTAATAACGGAGAAAATAACATTGCCTATAATTCATCTACAACTTATCATCTAATATAATACTTATATAACACTTAGACTGTTTGATTCACAGAAAAAACATGTTTACAGCAAAACCGTCGATGTTTACTCAATCACGGAGATCTAACAGAAAATAACTAGTAAACTTAATAAATAATAAAAAGTGACCGTAGCAACAGGCAAGGTATTTGTTATCTTATTTGTGTATACATATGATTCAATTATTAAACATTTAATCAATTTTTAATAAGTTTCACGTTTTCGGCAATTGATGTTAAATCCACCATACAAAAAGCTCGCTAGCTAAAAAATAGCTAATTAATTAGTAACATCAACAATTTAGCTAATTAATTAATAATTAGCACCCTGATAAAATCATAGAGCTTTAAAAGCCACATATTCATGATCAGCGACATCGAAACCTCAGAGCGCAACAAATTAGCAATTTTGAAGTGATTTTAAAATTTGCATAAAATTACCTAATTAGCTGATTAATTAACTAATTAGCATAATATGGGTCATTTCACGAAACCATGTCATTTTAGTCGGGGGGGGGCTACATCGGCACTTTTTGACCCATACCACCAGTCTTTTGTAAGGAAATTTAATGTCGCTGTGAGATGTAGTAATAGCATATCCGACGATCATAACGAGGTATGGTGGACCTCTGTACCCCAAACATAGCAGGAGCCAGAGGCCCTCAACCCGGGTTGGTCAAATGAAGCCAAAAACACATGTCCTAATATAAACGTTCGCCGCATCGCTAGCACGTGATACATATAAGTGTTTTTCATTTCACTGTGATGCATTGGTATTTGCTAATTTTTCCTGAAAAACTTGGGAGTAAGCATCGACACTGAAGCTGACGTCAAGCTTCCGAAAATTTTTTTCGTGACATGTAGCCCCCCCGACCAAGGTCAAATCTGGCAGCTTTCAGACGCTGGTAAATAACGTAAAAGTGCACTAGCGCCAAAAATGCTATATAACGGTAATCGCAATCAGTACAGGTGTTATTGAAAAAAAAGAATATCAGCGTCTGTCCATGTGTTATTTCATTATGAGGTCGAAGGTCATAAAATGTCAAAAATGGGGTATGCAAAATGTAGCCCCCCCCGACATGACCAAACTTAAATTTCAAAAAGCCAAATTTAGCATACAGTCTTACAATAGGCCGGATATAAACATAGTAAAGCCCCACTAGAATCGACCCATCTATTAAAAATTTTTAATGAAAATGTAGCCCCCCCCCCGACCTGGCGTGTAGCCCCCCCGACCGCATGTATAATAAAAGTAATCGAAGGTCGCAAGAATCATATTAGTATATAAGTTCATCATCATTGCACTATGATATGGGGCCGTGCTGTTAACTGGGCAGCTAGGAAACCCTTCTGCCTGCCCGCACATCTATTACACGCATTGTCCTTGGTATCATCACTTAAATGTAAACTGGTCATAGATCAATTATATTTGTTTTACACCAGCTTACATCTAGAATGTATAGAAGTAGCTAAGTTTGGCGCGTTGCATGTTGTAGGAAGCTGTAGCCCCCCCCCCGACTCAACATATCGGGGTGCCATTTTTTACAAAGCCTAAGGATCTGCCTGAAATTTTTTCTTAGACGTCCCCCGCTCATGGTTGGTTTGTGAGCATAAAACGGTATCTGTAGGTGCTGTCTCCGTTGCGCTAGAAAAACTTCTGCTACAGGCTTGTTCTAAATTGGTCGATTTTAACCCCAACAATGCCCTAGCAGCATCAATTTTAGGTCGCAAGTGCTCCAAATGGCTTGACTATGACCATTTTGGATGGACTTGCATAAAAAGACCATGGTTCGCGTGTCACTCCGTCAACACTACAGAATAATGATTTATTTCGGATTAAAATTTGACCCCCAGGGGGGCCCTTTCCAACCCCTGTAGCAGGTTTCAGGTAGCTCGTTTTGCATAGAGACCTCGATATTCGAAAAATTCAGGGTTTTTTACATCGGAAGGGTCTAGACACTGTACATTCGAAAACGTTTCATTTTGGCTTCAAAAAGTGGTGTTTCAAAAGTACATGGTTTCGTGAAATGACCCATATACGGCTAAGCTTTAAAGCTTCAGAAATGCCATATTTGTGATCAGCGACATCGAAAACCCCGTGTGCAATTTACTTTTAATTTCTGAGCACTTCGAAAATTTTCAAAAAATTAGCTAATTAAAAATTAATTAGTAATCCTAACTAATTAGCATGTTTTTAACATCCTTGATTAGTAATAAACACCAAACCCACAATCACTACGGCGATATGTAGCATATGCACCAAAATAATAGCTTTACACTAATTATTAATTGAAAAACATGCAATTTTTGTTTGAAAAATTGCTAAAATAGGCTAACACGCTTAACTAATTAGGTAATTACATACTAACTAACTAAATCAAAATTTTAACGAAATCTATATGTCTTGCACCTAAACGATATTAGACCTTTCAGGCAAAATTTTTTATATCTGCCCAGTAGTTATTGAGGAGTTCAGCAGACGGACGGTCCGACTTTTCCCATTGACGAAAACAAAAACGCTTCGCCCCGCTCAATGATAGCGTTGCCTTACCCTATCTTCTCCACAGAAAACCCCACAGATTTTCGATTCCAACCGTTCCCCCACGCCACGCACATAGGTAAATTTTGGTTTGCCCCGGTCGTTTGAGATGAAACCAAAAACGATCGTCCTAACAAAAAATTGTTATACCACTGCTTATATTTATACTATTCATGGTATAAAACTAAGTAAAACGAAGTGTGGAATGCAAAAATATGAATTTTCGCTAAAACAAAACAACATACATACTGTAAATACCTGAATAACGCGATAAAATGTAATTATAAAACCACCAGTTGACCTGGGGGCATGGTTTTGCCCAGCGGACCTGCGGAAAATCTCCAGGACTCCCCCCCCCCCCAAGATTGCAGCTACTGGCTTTTCCAGGGAGGAGGGCCCTAGGTTATTAGGCCTTCCCAGGTGCCCCTCAGTCCAGGCCCCATGCTTTTTGGATTCCCGCAGTTTAGCCCCCTCACATCCCCAGATGTTTTTTTGCACGACCAATAGGCCAATGTGCCAATTTTCCTTGCCAATTCTCTGCGAAGCAAAATATGCCAATTTTTCCTTATATAATTAAAAGCCCCCTAAATTTTGATTGCGGTTAATCTATAGGGTTTCACTATGTAATGAGAATTATTATTGTATATTTACATTTGCTATTCCCGTTTTTCAGTTTTACCAGTTCAGCTGTGGGGAAACCGAATCTATCGCCCTCAGCCCTCACTTCGGTTCCCCCAGGTACTTCTGAGGCAGTTTGAGAAAGCCAAAGGTAACGGCCCCCAGCTGAAAGGCCTGAGGTAATATATTGGTCCTGTGGAGAAGCCAGTTACCTGTAGCTGTATCTTCTCGACTGTTCACTTTACTCCAAGCTAAGTCTTCAGTTATCGGCGTAGAAGAACCAACTAGTTCTGCTCCGTCGGGTCCGTCAACGATCACAAGATAATGATGCATCAGCGATTCAATCGCATTCTCAGCTGCTTTTAGCTTGGCGTTCTTTTTGCTACCCTACAAAATGATTAGATATATGAACCAACCAATATGGCTGAATAGCTCATTGGTTAACGGAACGGCGAATAAATCTAGAATTAAATTGTGCTGCCATTTTCTGATATCTTGAAGTATCATGTAAGCGTTAAAATAATGTGGACACAAATAAATGCATCGACAACTTGTCCCAAGACACCAATTAATAAGAATCTCAAATTCGAAATATGAGGGCCAAAGCAATTGACCACCGATCGCAAGCTGAATGCTGTAGGTTCGATCAGTGCAAATACTAATATAATGCATTGCAATCATAAAACTAAATTCCATATTGTTGTACATGAATGTCAACAAAACCCCTCCGAAGTGTTGTCAAGATTATTAAGATTGACTATAAGCATGGCCTTGTAAATGTTTTATATTTTTTGCATAAAACGTAAAAGAATCTGCCGAGTAATAATGTTTTAGGTTCAAAAAGATAGTTTGGTTAGACATTACCAATTTCTATCTCATTAAACATTACTAATTTCTGTCTTAGTCCGTTGTGTTTTATATATTAAAATTCTGATTTCGAGAAACCCATTGCCAGTTAACCATATCAGCATACGAAGATAATATGCAGTTCGGTCACAAAATCTTGTAAAATGAATATAAAGTACTCATCTGAAACGATAGAATAATCCCGCTATAGGTGTTACAAATTATATTTGTTAAGGTATTTGATTTTACAGATCGCAATCAATTGATTCAGTGGTATCACAAAGTTTCATTTTACTATTAGTATACAATTATTGCTGTATGTACAAGATGATAATAAGTCAGCATGCTACTTAAACCACCATCATAAACAACTTACTGCATTCGCTTTTCCGACCATTATTCCGGCCACACGTACCCGGCAACAAAACCTTGCAGTCGTCGCCATCGATGATCCATTCGTCTCGGAACAATTGTTATTGTTATCGCTGAATTCCGCCTCAAACGGCAGTTTCGACCTCGCACATCCAACATCCATATGTTGTAGTGCGATACTACAACTGTCACCACCATTCAATTGATTTGCGATAGTCATACTGTCAAGAATATTCCTCAAAGACTTAAGTGCAACGAGCTCGTTAGTGTAAGAACGTTTTTCCATTCTTCCACCCGCAGAAACGCCACTGTATATGTTTT
Source organism: Trileptium ribeirensis (assembly GCA_030248225.1). NCBI lineage: Eukaryota > Metazoa > Nematoda > Enoplea > Enoplida > Thoracostomopsidae > Trileptium > Trileptium ribeirensis. Next base: position 4,819 of record JASANE010008902.1, on the reverse strand, counting down.
CTTCAGGTTGCTCCACACTGGGTTGTCTGGGACTCACGGCCGCGGAACCGCTTGGCATGTTTTCACCGACATTCTGCTCTTTCTCAGCTTCTGCAGCAGTTAAGAGTTTAAGTCTTGGCGAGCTAAACGAGGCAATCGAGTTTGACCTGCCGATAAGGATTCGATCGTTAATTAACCGCTCATAAGCAATGCGACACGCTTGCTTCTGCAAAAACTATTATGTATTACCCTCAACGTATCATGAAATAATATATGTATATAGAGAACATCAGACGGATAGCTTCTTAACTACGAAGCAAACAATGTGACAAACGTTTAAACTTTACATTAATTATTACTCCTACGTGTGTCAGGCTGAAATTTAGCAATGCTAGATGTCTTCAATATCTATAATGCCCGCTGTTCTAAGGCTGCTCTAAACATATTATATAGCACTGCAAGCTCGCTCGAAAGGCGACATTCATTCCTATCGCGTACTGTGTTTCTTACTCCCATTTTAACCCGTGCCAATTTATTATTATAACAATGTTGTTTCGTACCTAAAAATTATATTGTAATTATAAATTATGCTATTACCAAATGCGTGAGTCCACTTTAGGGGTGTACGCCAAGGTTGTTGTTTTATCAAAATCACAATTTAATTTGTGTATAAATTCACGTTCACATATTTTTCAATGGTATTCGCATTTTTGTGAACGCGAACATGGGCTCTGCACTGAAGTTGCGGTCGCAAACAGTAATCCCTTCATTACATGACATTCTGAATCAGAGACAATGTTCGCGGTCTATTTTTGTATTATAGCATACGAGAAAAACGCAATTGGTAGTCGCGTTTTCACTTGTACGCATTCAGCAAAATGCGATGCTAGCTCACAAAATAGTGACCTCAAACAGCGCCTACGCGTTGCTGCATCATAAATCGTGTACGCGCACATAAAGGAAAATGGTGATTTGTGCGCCTTCAGCGCATTTACGATCGTGAACTGACTTGACAAAAGAACAACCCAGGTTTACGCACATAAAGTGGGCTCACGCATAATATTATTGCGATTAAATTTCAGACGTTGCCGGTTAAGAAAAATAGCGGTATACCGAACTAAAAGTGAAAATCTAAATATCTTTGAACATACTACATGAGGACGACCCTCAAGATCAAACGTTGTTGTCAGTAAAAGACCTACAGGAAACGTCAACATACAAAACAAATTTAGACACAAAAGCAGTAATTATTCGTCAAACACCGCGCGTTAGGCTGGATAAATACATTATGCGAAATAAATAATCATAGCCTTTCAAACGACTGACCAGTTCTATAACATAGTGCGAGCAGCGAGCGAATATCAAGACAGTTGCGGCAATTTCGGGCAGAAACATAAATATTGACTCGACGATTCTACGATTTCCCGGCAGATGCGAAAATGGACAATCAAAATTCACTTAGTGCTCACGTGCTGATAAAGCTATTCTATTTTTCGGAATCTGCTGAAATGCTAGTACTATTGCAAGGACAATATCCATTTCTCTTTCGGCATAACGCCACTGAAGGAATACTGTAGATGTACAGCACAACGGCAGGAGATATTCTTAGGTACATACCAGCACGTTGTGTTTAGAAAAGTAAAAAGTGTTCAAATGGAGCGTATGTCACGTCTACCGCGAATAGCTAGCTCATTAGCATATAGCAGAAGAGGTTTTGTTGTATGTGCTATGTTGGGGAGATGGAGGATGAAGAACGGGAGCGGATGTTGTTTTTACTAGATTTAAATAGTGCTGTTAAGTTCGTTTTGGGTGAATTGTTATGTAGATATCGTTTCAATTTAGATTGAGTTGAAACCGATTTAATAGTAAACAATTCTAATCTTATTATTGATATATCAATGAAAATGATTCATATATTCATCCATTAACGTCTATCTTGTGTTTTTATGGTGCCGCCAGCCTGAACATTTTGATCTTCTTTGTTCGGTGATATATCCAACAGCGTAACTTTTTCAATACCTTAGAAATGGCTTCCAATGATTAGTTATCTTGGTTTGTGAGCTCGGCCACAAAACGAGTAATGTTGTCAACTTTACTGCACTTAATTTGTGTAATGCTCCATCGAAAATTTAACTTTTAATCAGTGTCATGGGATCTATATGATCAATTATGCGTTCTTCACGATAAAAACTGACACGAGGCTCAACAATGTCATGGTTTAGCATTAAAGTTTCGTTACATCAAAAAAATACAGGTTTACTTTTAATTTGTCACACAGTAAAAAAGTAATGTGTAAGCAGGCGCTTCAACTGCTGATCACTTGGTTTATGTTCGTTCACGTACAACATGGCGACTAAGTGAAGGCTGAAAATGACATATAAATAATGTCGATTAACTCGGACTTATTAATTTGTTACATAGTAACAAAGTAAGAAGGTATCGGTATGCGTTCTATAACTAAGAGCTAGTTAGTTATATGTTGCGAAGTAACGATGTCAGAAACAGTGACTCGTGTTATAACCAACAAATACGAGGTGTTTGCTAGAGATATACATTTTGCATATCTGTTGTAATGTCCATTTACTGAGGTGTCTGACAAATTTGTTACATCGTAACGAAGTGTTAATGTCCCTGTATTTCTACAAACTGTTAGGTTATACAATTCTACAATCCTTTTGAATATAAAACGTACACTTTAACACCGTTTTTCTAGTGGATTTGATGATAAACCTTCACATTGGCATTAGGATCATATAAATGCGGAATGCGTTTGCTAATTTGCGAGTTGCGTTTCATAATCTTGCAAAACGTGGTTTTGTTGAAATTCGTTGTCGATGCAAGGAAATCACAGGTCAAGTTGCCCAAGTTGCAGTTAAATAAGTACGATGGTGAACCAATGAACTGGCAGCAGTTCTGGGATGTGTTTGAGTCACCTGTAGATAACTACCCAGATCTATCCGACGTGGACAAATTCAAATATTTGAAATCACTACTGTCTGGAGACGCATTGGAAATGATAGAAGACCGGTTGACTGCAGCAAACTACTCCACCGTTGTCGACGCCTTGAAAGAACGTTTTGGAAATCCGGAACTAGCTATATTCGCTCATTTCCAAAGGTTACTTGAAGTCTCACCATGCGAAAGCTACACAAAATTTACAACAAATGTGAAATATTCACATTCGCAGTCTGGTCGCACTAGGACTGAGAGTGGACGTGTTTGGTCAAGTATTCACCCCGGTCATTCTATCCAAGCTGCCGAAATCCGTTCGCATGCAACTTCACAGGCAAAATGGTTCCAATGCCTGGATGTTATCCACTCTCAGAGAACTAATAAAAGAAAAACGAAAGCTCGCGATCTTAGTGAATGCTATTCAACCACAAAGTCTCTTTCGCAGAGCAACCACGAACCGCCGAAACCAAGGCACTTCGAATACCAGAAGCCTTATAAAGCCAGCTTATCAGATAACAGTTTTGGCGGAAATCGTAAATTCCATGGAAATTGAGGCAATAGTGAAAGCCATCAAACCATCTTGTCATCGCAAGCAAAATCCTCCGAGTCATGCACGTATTGCAGAAGCAATCACTACGCTGACAAATGCTCAAAATTTACATCCATACCTGAGCGAAAAGAGCAACTTCAAGGCAAATGTTTTCGATGTTTATCTGAATGTCATAGCTTCAATGCATGCCCATGTAAGCGAAAATGTTATTACTGCAAAACAGGACTCCATCACAGTAGCATATATCCCCAGCAATTCCAGATTGGGTCCACTCAGAGAGCTTCCAAAACGCCAGACACTGAATTAGTTACGAGGCGCTCCTGCTGCTGCAATGTTTTTAGCGCCACCCACGCACAACTTCAAATGGCGATGGTTCCACTGCAGGCACAATCAGGACAGCAGCTGTGGGCTCGTTTGTTCCTTGATTCATGGAGCACCAGAAGTTAAATGACGACATCGCTAGCAAGCGCGCTAGGTTGCCAGTCATTCGGGTCAGAAATGATTTCGGTAGCGGAATTCTTGAGTCAAAAACAAGCAACTCAGACGTATCAAAAGGCAATGATCAGCATCCCAACTATAACTGAAGAACATGTTGACATAACAACACTGATCATGGATACCATCAGATGTTTCATTCAAAAGGTTCCAGTGTCGGTTGAACAACTTCCAATTTTGACACAGGTCTCACTAGCTGATCCAACGTGCCAATCAACAGAATACGTGAATATTTATTTACTCATTGGTGCTGACTACTACAATAAGTTTATCGGAACTGAGCGTGTCAATCTAACACGATCTACATCTCCTTGGTTCCAAACTCGGCTATATCATCACGGGAAATGTAGAAGGACATCGGCGGTTGTGCAGTTGTTTCGCCAATCAGTAAACATTCCCGGACATCACGACGATATAAGCAGATTTTGGAGCTTGGAAGATGTTGCAGTCAAACACAATCCAAACGACACAGATGATGAAAGAGCACTTTTGTAGTTTCAAAACACGGTGTTAATTCGAAACGGTCGGTATGAAGTTTGCTGGCTATAGAAATGTGATGACCCTGAATTGCCAACGAATTACGGTCTCGCACATGCAATATTGAAATCATTAATGCAACGATTACAATCTGATCCGAAAGTTCTAGTAGAATATGATCGGACTATACGTGCAAAACTGTATATAAGAAAGTCGACGAATTAGTCGACCCATCAGAACACACGGAGAACCGCATCCACTACATACCACACCACTGCGTCATCAAGACAGACAAGTCAACAAAGCTCCGGATAGTCTATGACGCATCTGCCAAGGGTAGCAATACGTAACTGAACCAAGATCATG
>JASANE010008901.1:0-11988 GCA_030248225.1 Trileptium ribeirensis | reverse complement strand
TGGAGACAGAGCAAAAGTGTTTATTCTACGCTCCATCCGTTATAAGCACATTCAGTTTGACGCAACATACGAAAGGTGTATAAAGGAAGGCATTTTTTGCTCTGGGGGTCCAAAAACCGACATATTGATCGTTAAATGAACATTATTAGCTTCTTCCGTCTCTTTAAAGTTCCCTTCCGTCTCTTTAAAGTTCCGCAAAGGCAATAATACCATGCCAATACACTAAGTTTAATGTAAAAGTTATTTTTAACACGTTTTAAATCCACTGTACTTTCATTTCATCCTTCATCTGTTTTACTATATATAAGTTTCGAATACCAGGTTCCGGATCCGGTTTAAATGGACGGTTCCGGTTGCTGGTTCCAGTTCCGGTAAATTTCGGTTCCGGTTATTCACTGATCGATATATAGCTTTATAGATAGATAACAGTTGATAGATAGATAATATATTTAAAAAAATGCGACGAAAGGTATTACAACAAGACGAACCATATATATATATATATTACAAAATGGGGATGAGAGATATTACACTAGAGGCTCCGGTGCAACCCAACTTCAATATTTGAAGCATTAGTAGATTATAAACTGAACATTAAATTAATTAGCTAAGTTCATTGTTTTTCGTTACGACGGTTCGACATACACAGAAGAATGGAGAATCTAACTTTCCTATAAAAATCTAAGTCCGATGGTTCCTTTTTTATATCTCTTATAGCCCTCTTTAAATTTAAATCTTGTAAATTTCAGTTTTTCTCTCTTTGAAATAAAACTGTACAAAATGACTGTTATAAATGATTGCATATTTTTTGATTCGTGTAGATATATATTAACACTCCGCACATTTAATTTTACGAATAAAGCTTTATGCTGTCACTACTAAAAACGCGGTGCTTGTTTTTTTTTGTGTAAAAAGTATTCTACGCACACATATTTTAGAAACATGTAACAGACACAAAAATTTTTCTACGAAATGACGCCGCTTAAATTTTTTAATCATACATCAGCCATGTTTGTCGACGCGAGTTTTAATTTTTAGTTTGAAACACTTCGTTTCTTCCAAAAGATAAAACATTTTTCATGTCATAAATAAAAAACCAAAGTTTATACTTTTCAAACCAACAGTAAAATTAAAGCTTTTGAACAATTAGCATTGGTTCGCGTACATATTATTATTAAAATTGCATAAATAAAGGTTCGGTTACAAACACTGGAGACTCGTCGACCTTGTATTGATATAGATAAGTGTGTATAAACTCCTTCATGGCGTCGTCAACTACGACTTCAGCAGATTTTTTAAGCTGTTCACGCAGCTTCAACTGCGCCAGCACACACAGGTTATGGCCTATATATCCCTCCTCTAGACTGTCTTGCCGGCACTGCAATTACTCCAATATAGTCATAAATTTCTGGAACTCATTGTCAAATGATGTAGTCAGCTTCCTCTGCAGAGCAGTTAAGACGCGTCCTCACATTCTTTTGACGTGTTTTGTCGCTGTGTATTTCATTCCAACAAATCTCGATCATTCTGTTCTGTGCGACCCAACAAGCCGATGCACCGCAATCGGCTCATTTTCCCAATCGGCCTATGTCAAAGGATCTGTTGCGTCGCAAAACTGAAGTTGAATCCACTCTGTTTCTGGTCTGGTTGGAAGACCGGTATTAATAAATTAATTAATCGTCGCCAAGAACATATAACGCCGTGTTGAAGCATCTGCACTGGTTGCCACTAGAAAAACGAATTCAATATAAAACACTTCTAATCATATACAACGCACTCACTTCCAAAACTCCGACGTATATAGCAGATATGCTAACGACTTCAATGGGAACACGACTTGGTAACGAACGAGTGCTGCGAATTGATACGATAAGAAACAATAGCTTCCAATTTCTGGGACCATCTGAATGGAATAAATTGCCGCCTGCATTGCGAAATCCGAATCTTGAACTGACTCATTTCAAATCAAGACTAAAGACTCATCTTTTTCCAATAGAAAAATAACATTTTGATTCAACTGATCTCAATAGCATCAAAGAACTTTGCACTTTTGTGACGCTCTTGACATGATTTGATTGAATCGAACTCAATACCATCAAACAACTTTGCGCTTTTGTGACGCTTATGCGAAAAAAGCGCGTTATAAATCCATTATTATTATTATTATTAATAAATTTCCAGACACACAAAGTTTAGGCAGCGATAACATTGCATCTGAGCCGATGCATCTAAACACTGCGACTACCGTGTACCATAAATGAGCAAGCTGCCTGTATGTTTGGCGCAACATCATCAAATTTGAATCCAATAAAATTATGTACGTCTTGCGGATCGGATGCAATGTAAATAACGTATTATGTACTATGGATGCACATAAAAACAAATGCAACGGTGATGAATTAAGCGCAATACGAACTCGGGTTTATAGCCAGCGTCGGATCCGTCACCGATATAAATGACTTCTCTGATACAATACGGGATAGTGCACAATATTATTACAAAACTATAGAAACCAGATACGACATCGAAACCAAAAGAACTCGCGGCATCACTATAAAATAGTTAATACAGCTTAAATGAGACAAAACTTACACGGGGAATTTAACAGCATTTTAGTGCAAGAAACAGATCTCAACGCCATTTGTAACGGAAATTATATAAGCTTTTTATCGCTGAGTGAGTAGTGTAAAGTATGAGCTGTATTAAAATTATTGTCCTAAAATAAAGTTTAGAAAATTGCTCAAACGTAGCAACCGAGGGCTCAGAAAAAACGGAGAGACCTCAGACGAAAGGAGCTTCCACTGAGGGTACTATTAAGAAAAATATGAAAATTTCTTGACTGTAGGTGTATATAATTTATAACACATTTTCATATGGATGGATTATGATAAATTTTTGTTCGTTATCAAAAGTGATAGTGAAGACAATCACGTTGGTCATGTGCGTGTGTTTAAGTTTTTTTATGCTGTATTTATTCGTGAACTGAGCTGTTTATATGTATTTCATGTGTAATGTAAATATAAGTATAATTTAAGTAGAAATTTCATTTATAAATAAATATATGTTTAAAAGCCCGAAATATAACATTCCCGATCTAAAATAGTTCTTTACATTGGGACTATAAATTTTAAATATATTTTGTAAACAAAACACCAAAAAAACCGGCCGTGCAACATTTCTGTTATTTTTTGTAGGATCCAAAGGGTAAAGGTTGGACGGATATTTTTCTTTATGACGGCTACGGATATTTAAAAAGGTACGAAATTCGTCACCGGAAGATTGTATGGTCCAAGGTGTGGCCAGTAGTATATCGGTGGGACGTTAAGTTGGCGCGCGTCCTTCTTTGCGTGATCAGTATTCGAGCCTATGTTTCGCGTAGCGGTGTGCCTCTTGCTCTGTCGATCACTCCAATTCAGGTATTGGAGTATCAAAAACATAGTATATAACGTTTATTACAGAACCGGTTAAAACAGTTAAGGCACGATAAATGAGCACGTAGCACCCGTAGGCTGTGACGCGCTTCAGCTATTTAAGCAATTATAGTTCACCGTGAATTGCTATTCACTGTACTATTCTTTAGTACTTCTACTCTCTAATCACTCTGTTTAAAGCACACCGGATACTTTTTGCCTTTCTCCAGATCTTGCCACTGTTCGACGCTAACACAATCGTTATTTCGACCCTAAATCCTATTAGTTCGAGTTAAAGTATGTGCTCATTTAATACGCTTCTTGTGAGGTTGGTACGACCGCCCCCGAATGGCTGACGACGCACGTTTATCTAAGTAGCTGAACCTAGGACCTAGATTTACGCTAGTACAGTCCATATTTAGGCGTTATGTTTGAGCGAACACCGGTTACTTTTACGTTAGCTATTAATTTACTAAAGCTCGTATGAGTTCATACAATCGATCCCCGAATGGCTGGCACGATTGCAGGGTTAAATAATTACCTTAACCTGAGCCTCAGATTTACGCTACTAAATACCCGGTCATATTATGTTTGTAGTCGCCCCGAATGGCTGGCTGGCTTCTTATGTGAACTAGGTAGTAGCGGTCGACGACTTTCTAGTTGGAAGTTTTGCTCAATCCCTAGACCCCCGAATGGCTGACCAGCTGGCTGGTTATTAGGTATAGTGTTCTGGCAGTTTTGACCGTCCGAATCCACTCCCTTACTCACCCGGTCTTCTCAAGACTAACACTACCTGCTGAGCCGCCCCGAATGGCTGCCGCACCCAACTAGCAATGCTACTATATCCGGACCCACCTGTTTACTCGTTCTGGCTTTTCTCACTCGACTCTCAGGACCGAAGTTTTTACGTATTATTAACTAATATATTTAGCACAGGTTCGCTCTTAATACCTAGATTTTATACAACCTAAGATTTTATTTGGGAAAACTAATATTACTAAGATAATTAGTATATATATCATAGAATAACCGGAACCGGAACCACCAACCGGAACCGTCCATTTAAACCGGATCCGGAACTTGGTCTTCGAAATTTATATATAGTAAAACAGATGAAGGAAGAAATGAAGGTATAGTGGATTTAAAATGCATTAAAAATAACTTTTACATCAAACTTAATGTTTTGCGATGACATTATTGCCTTTCTGAAACTCTAAAGAGCCTGAGGAAGCTAATAATGTTTATTTATCGATCAAATATGTCGATTTTTGGACACCCAGAGCAAAAAATGCCTTCCACTATGCACCATTGCATATGCTGCGTCAAATCGAAATGCTTACAAAGTTTGGAGCGTAGAATACACACTTTCGCTCTGTCTCCAGTCGCCTTCCTTTACTACACATACGTTTGTTACATGTTCTTCTGTAGGAAACTTGAAATTATTGGTTTATATGATTCTAAGAGAAAATAATAGATAGAAGGTAATTTTCTGATCAGTGGTCAGGGACACTGTTTAGGCTAGCGTTGGACAAATAGTGCCCGTCAGTTAGATGATAATGATGATAACTTTCTAATTAGAATGCTATAAATGAGACACGCTGTGATGCTGCTCGCACAGTTTCAATAAATACAGTTCTTTGCCAAGAAAGCAGTTTCTAGCTGCGTTGCAGATAACGTTAGTCTACTTCAATTTAGACTGATTTACCGCGTTTACAAGCGCATTGGCGGGTTCTTGACGCAATTTATGTAATCCAAACATACCCTGAGTAATTCCGCGTAAGCCATACTTTGCTAACGAGTTGGACCGGTTTAACTGAAACGTACCCCACAGACTTCTGGATGTGTAAAATAGCTGCAACAAGCATCGACCTAGCTATGATTTGTTAACAAACTCCTTCAGGTTATTATGAAAAATTCCTACTGAAATTAAGTGCCCTACTTACGTTGAAGCATTGAAGCTTGATCATTGTATAATATATATTACATATGTTTGGATTCCAGATGAAGCAAAAACGTGTAAAATTTCAAACAAAATTTTTAAACCGGAATTCCGGTTCCGGTATGGTTTTTGCCCTTTGCCGGAACCGCAACCGGAACACGATTTTCGCCGGAACCGGAATTTCGGTTACTCCCTGATATATATATTCTTTTTAGATTACTTATTTGTGAAGCGAATCAATAAATAACGCCCATAATCTCACTCCGAAGCGGTAAAACCCGCACTCAGTTCATAAAGATATCTAGATCTCGTTCGGAAAGCCGAGTATAGGCCTTTCCTAACCGAAGCTCTCGATCAACCGTGTAGCAAGCCGCTTAACGCAATTTTTTGCGTGGATCCCAACTTTTTACAATCAGTAAAATCAATAACAATTGTGGGAGCTGGAAATTTTTAGCGGCGGTGTAGTTCCGTGCTTACGCGACGCTCCGACCCACAGCAGCTACTATAACACTCAATGTTTAGAATTCGATTACAGTTCGGGCCACCAAACTATATTGCAACTAAGGCCGGGGTGCACGACTTCGTGATCTGGTGCACCAGGAAAGTGGTGATAGAAGAATCGTAGCGTCTCTTGTTTTGGGAGACGGCAATAACAGCTCAATAAGTCGACAGTTAAGTTGTATTACGCTCTGTTTTATCGAATTCAACAACAGCCAGCGAGTCTTTATTTATAACTAAAACGGAGTGTTGATTTTCCACGATGTTCGTAGGCCGCAGAGCACTGATGTTTAGTCGCCAAAAAGAAATAGCTTGAACCCAGAGTTGAATTTACACATCCGATTAGTAGGCTAGACTTATAGTTCGAGCTCATATATAAAGTTCGTAGCACTCAGCAAGCTTTATATACATAAAGAACACAATTCGATACGTTCCGTAATTAATACGCATGTAGATAATAGTTAGCATGAAAGAATAATACGTCTGTGGCACACGCCTTTCATAACTGATAACGTCTACCATAGTTATTGTAACCCGATGCGGCAGCATGACACCTGTATTTAACAATTTTCTAACAGGTCTTATATTCGAACAGAAAGGCAGTAGTATCTAGTCCACAATCACTATTGATCAAACGCTCTGTAATAATTCTATAGAGCGTCTTAATAACATAACATACGCTTAAATTTAATCTGACTTTCGGTTGTCACACGATTCGTAATTTCACACGATTGCCTTTAACCCTATACTCATAATTATCCGCAATAATTAACTCAAGACCAACCATCGATAGATGTGGGTAATATCAGTAAAACATCGACAGGGCCATAGTCGAAAAGATTTCCCTTTTTGTGATATGTTTAAATATAATAAACATCTCGCATATTTAGCTAAGCACAAGAATCAACTCGCAAGAGCATATCAGCAGTTATAGTCACCTAACCTGTATTCTGACTTGAACAAAAACACAAAACGAAATCCAATCCAACGCTAACTAGAACGCAACAATTCTCAAACATAACGCGTGTAAAATTTTGATGAATTGTGGTGGAGAGAGAGGGGAAAGGTGTTACTTAAATATATGAATAGGTATGTAAAGGGCAAAAGGATATTAAAATCTGGGGAGTATTGATTTAATTTTGTGCGGATGAGGGTACATAGTTAGAATTTTGGTTGAAAAGTTGGAAATTGGGTGAAAATGGAATATCGTTTAATTTTGGTTGTAGTGAAAGAGGGTGGGTAAGTATGAGACATGGGTTAGGAAATAGGGTATTTGAAAAGAAAAAGTGTATTTTAGAAAGTTTTAAGTAAGAATTGTCGGGTTTGCTTTTCAGGTATATAGGGGTATGGGTGGATTTTTGTAGATATATATAAGTTTTAATATATTTTACATATTTATAAGTAAATACATAGCTAGTCGTTAGGTTCACATACAAACTACGCAGGTAAAGTTTTGCAACCACTACGCGCATAGATCATGCCAAGGACGACAGGGAACACCAAGGCGGGAATGGAGGCCGGCCCCAAGATTTTAGCAGAAATTGGAAAAATTTTTAAGTGTGAAGAAGGTACCAGCCCCGGCAACAGTTAAGCTCCAATCTCGGTAACACCTTTTAAACTATTTGGCACCTCTCCAATGGTAACACGTACACTAAGCCGCAATAAAACTGAAACTAGTGCCAATAGGCACTAGCTAAGTAGTCTTTAAAAATCAAATTTGAAAATAACCCGATTACAATACATATACGTAATAAACATTGTCGTCGTACTTCCAGCGGCTGAATTCGTGAACACAAACCAAGACTTTCTTGACTTCTTTCTTTGAAATAAACTTAAAACTTCTTAAGTTAGCTGGGCTTGAAAACAAATGAACATTATGTAGATTAGGTAAGTTAATTAGGATTTTAGAAATTAACATTTTAAGAAAATAAAACTTTTAGGACAAAGTTTTGGGGGACGCTAAATAGGTGAAAAAGTAAAAATCCCAATCTTAATGGTTCTGGACACCAGTAGCTTAGGAAACTTCCGACAATTTGCAACTCTTAAAATTCATAGAATTAGCTAACTCATTAAAGGAACGTAACATAGATAACTAAATAATATTGATACATGAAGTACTGTAAAACAAAAGTAAAATTTGATCCTTTACAATTTGGTACAATATATACTTATGTCATATATGGTTGTTTTATTACCTTAGAAATTTAGTAGATTTAGTATTTACTATCGGTAGGTTGGGACATGTTAAGTTTATATGTAAAAATGAAGCGGCGAGAAACGATAGTAAGGAAATATTATGTGCCTACAATGTTTAGATATGAAAGACATGATAGATATGAAATGATGATTTATTATAGGGACACCGCAGTGTTCCTATCATATGTTTTGTGCCAATACTGGTGCATTTTTCAAAGAAGTTTTCTGGAATTTTTTGAAAACCGGCGCTTAATTTCTTTTAGATATATACGTTTTTAAGAAGCAAAGTTTGGTCTTCATCGGAAACAGACAACGTTGGTTATTTATGTTCGTATCTGTATGTCTTGATACGGAAGTGAATGCTACAGGTCTTAATATAACTTGCATAATAGACGTCAAATATTATTATAAGAATATTGTGTTGGAAAAGGAATTACGTTACATGTAATAGTTGTAGCATAGGCAGCAGTGCGTTCAAAGATTTGTACGCACGGTTTGTGACGAGTTCAAATGAGTGCGACAGCACGAGTTTGAACGAGTTACCATGCGTACAAATCTCTAAACGCACTGCTGCCTATGCTACAAATAACTTGTTATATAGCTAACCGTGCATTCAGACATTTGTATGCACGGCTTTAACTATATAAGCTATGTTACAAATATATTTGTAGCACAGTTTATATAGTTAAAGCCGTGCATCAAATTGACTTAATGCACGGATAGCTAAATTAGCTATATTACAAGTCAGTTGTAGCACAGCCAGGCGTGCGTCAAGTGATTTATACGCACGGTTGTGTTGTTTAACTCGTTCAAACTCGTGCTGACGCACTCGTCTGAACTTGTCACAACCGTGCGTGCAAATCACTTAACGCACGATAGCTGTGCTGCACGGAATTCCAACGTCCGTCGGCTTTTAGATGTGTTCGTTTCGTTGGAAGTGCACGACGCGTTGTAACAAAACATTCGCTCCTCCCCTATTTTTCTCATAATTTCCCCATTTACCCCGGTTTTTCATAAGAATTTTCTAATTGCGCTAGATTTGTCAAAATTTCGGTCACGCCTTGGACGCGCGAGTGATTGAGGCGTTGAACCCCAAGGATATATATGGATCAGTTGTTGTCCGACCCTCAATGGCACAATCCCCTGCCTCCATTTCTCCTCTAAATACCTGTGATATACCCATTATCATTGCATACAAAAGGGTTCTCACCGGATTCATGATATACACAATATTTTAGTGGATACATGCAACAAATGATTACACAAACACAATCTCAAATGATGGAATCGCTCCAACAACAATCGCAGCAATTCATTCAGCAACAACAAGAGCAGCAACGTGAATCCCAACGTCAAATTCAACAACAAATGCAGCAGCAAATGCAGCAACAGTTTCAGCAGCAGCAACAGCAAATGCAGCAGTCGCAGGGATACAGCGTTCACCAAATGCTTCCGAGCGATGCGTCCATTCCACCGACGATCATCGGTGCTCCAGCAGTTATCGCTTCGGCTGAACATCGAACGGCATGTATTGAAATGACTTTTGAAGTGAGTTTTGATGTTTGACAGCACCATTTTCAAACCAGACGGCAGGCAAACCTTCGCTGCCGGTTGTAGTTTTGAGATAATTGTTCTGAATATGGCATATTCCACGTCAGCACAAAATCTGGATTCCTTGCAGCGGAGTATGTAAAGCTCACCAGAAAGGAAGAGGACTTCCCAAGTAGATAATATATTAGCAACACTTAGGCAATTTCCACTCTATTTGACTGCCACTGTTCGAAATTATGCGCGTGCCTAAATATTGTAACACTGTGCTCATTGGAAATATGTGCATTTATAAAAATCGAAGACGAAATTTCTCCTCGGCACATTTTATGTATGAGATGCGCCGAAAGACCACTTCGTTAAACCCAAAAATTTTTAGGACTGACCCCAAAGCGAGGAGGACGGCAGACCGCCCTTCCTCTATATCTGCCTTTGACTCCTAGTGTTATTTCACCTGAAAACTACCAATAGCTTTTATTCCTATCATTTAGGTGCGGCTACATAGTGTTGGGTACCGGCCAGATTTTTTGGCGGCCATCCGGATTTCTTGCTAGTCGCTCTTCCAGCCCATGGTTTCACCGGTCGGCGGTTGACTAGCATAATGCGCGACTGAGAATCTTTCCAAAATTAAATGATAAATTTCTCTGACATTTTCTTAAGACGCTAACTTTTTCGGGGTTGATTATGTACGTAATTTTTAATAGCTCATTTTGCTTCATCAAGTATCGCGTTAATTAATATCCACAGTGCTTAAGTTGTATTAATCCATCAGCTGTACAGAGTTTCGTGAAAACCTGAAATCACATTTACACCTCAGCTTCCATTTACAATGTACAAAATACTTATCCCCTCTTCATTATAAGCTTCGAAAACAACCTACATTTTACAACAATAGTCGTAGCGATCATACTCACGTGATCTCTGTCGATAAATCTAAGTTAATCAAATATTGATCTATGCGCCACTTTATTTACACTTTTCTCTTTCATGCAAAACTTAGTAAAACAAATGCGAAACGTATGCTGCGCGCTATTCTCAGATGGAAAGCGATCTCCAGCGATTAGATTCTGAGGTATTCTGATGTATCCACAGTGTAAAATTACAAAAGAGCCAGTCATATAAAACCATAGCTTAGCAAACGATGAAAACAAAATTACGTCAAAAACATCAGGTGAAAGCAAGCATCATTGCCAGCAGAAATACTTCCAGTATCCTATTGATGCAGAACAAAAATATCGAGTTAATCCACATTCATATCAGAGCACAAGTATTTAAAAAATAGTGCCTGTACTGAGAGAAAGTTACTGTTAGCAATAGTTTATTGGTTTATATTAAATGTATAATTTATTTACATGTCGGATACCTAAATCAAACCGTACATTATATGACTGTCATAGCACATCAAGTCCTATTCGGTACACTGAACAGCCAGAATACCAGCCTTTGAGTTAACGTCATCAAGTGCACTTTCTAAACGGTGTAATCAGAATCCACCAGCACATAGTCAACTGTACCACATTGCATAGTGCATTGTTCTGCCGACATATTCATTCATGACATATTGTTCTATATTTACGCAACTAATGTTCATTGAAATCTCTTTTGAGTTTCTGGGAATCACAAAGAGAATTGAAACTTGTCAGTATCTTGTCGTATCATAATCAGTAAGGTTTCGGAATAGTCCTACTTTTTTACAGACAGTAAGTATGGTTCAAGAGATAGCAATAAAATGCACCGACCCAGCTAATTTTGCGACCATTCGACGGGACTATAGGAATCTCAAAAAGACGAAAAAAATGTCACAATAGCTAAAATGATCATTTTCTGAACCGTATCGAGCTGAGTCGAATAGTACCAAAATTATCGCTGTATGTTCAAAATTCATCAAATTAGGCCTGGGGGCTAAAGGAAAAAACCCGATTATTTTTAGTACTTTAGAATCTAGTTTTATAGAAAAAGAAATAGGAAATTTTCTTTAAACCTTTAACACCCACTGGCGTCAAATGGCCTCAAGACGCAATGTGAAAAGTTGCAGCTTGATTGTACTCTGTCATTCGCTTGCTTTGAGAAGTTGGTTTAAATGCGAGTCGTCGCTCATATAGTGCAATGCTTTGTGCACGACACTTGCAAGAGTGTGGCATAGATTTAATTCCTGACATTTGCTTGCGCTATAAATTTAATTCCGACATTAAATGGTTAAAATGTTGTTAATATTTAATGGCGTTACAGGGTTTGCCCAAACCAACGGTGACATGGTCTAAAGATGGACAGCCTATTGCAGAATCAGCGAAACATGAAATGCTGTACAACAACGATCCTTCTAATCCAAATATTCATGTTTTCACTCTCGTAATCAATGCTATTTTTGAGCAATACGTAACTGGTCTAAGTAGATGC
>JASANE010008900.1:0-14236 GCA_030248225.1 Trileptium ribeirensis | reverse complement strand
GTGTAAAATATGATAGACATCATACAAATTTTATCAATAAGAAAAAGAAAGTTATGCAAGGGCTCCGTATGTTTTCAGTGGCGCCGTAGTGAACATCATTTAAATTTTTCTTAGGATAACAATACTTAAAGTGCTGAGATTGAAAACTATAGTGGCCTTTGTTCCTCGCAATCGGCAACCATTACAGTTGCGAGGTTTATAAAAAAAGGCAATACATGAATTCGGGGCCAACATTTTACTCTAATCGCATGCAATCGAAGTACAAAATACTGCACGCATTGCACATCATAACGTTACCAAATCTGTTATGAGCATGAGCACATGAGTAATAAGAGAGTACCTGGAACTCCTAATTATAATACAACATGTTGCAACGCTACGCTTTACAGTTATTAAGTACAATGCACAAAATACTATCCAAAAGAATACAACAGTATTTTACGCTTATCAGGGGTAGGTAAATATTAGCATTTCTGTGGCTAATTTTAGCATAATCGTAAGCGATGTTCTTTCATTTGTCCTAAGCTATTAAAGCTCAAAGAACTGATTATTTTCTTTTTCGCTTTAGGGCTTTCGTGTGAAACCGTTACTTTGCTACTTGAAACCGAACTGGTTTAACAGCACCCTACATAAAACCAGGCAATACAATTTCCCAAACACACTCAAGATTAATATTAAGGTTAGCAATATCATCGTATGGAGTCTGGATTCGTCAACTTGTTTTGTAAAAAGAAATTAATATATTTTATATGAATCCCTTCAATATACTATGATTCGCTACATTCGCTAAGTTGTTGTATGAATCTACATTTTTCATTATGATCTACAAAATGGCTCTAGGGAGCTTTTATCATCTTATCACTGCTCCCTCACAAACAAACGCGCATGACCACCGTTCAATAAATAAAAATTTGATTGAATAACAAGGTGGCTCTACAGAGCCGCTGCAAGATATACAATGAATGATGCAACCGTAAAAGCCAGTTAGCAAGATTTCCTATGTCCTAACTACGCGTACCTGATGAAGATGGCAACGATGGCGCATCTTCCTCTTCGTACTCTACGGACTGTCGTAATGGATTAGCTAACTTATCCCGGACGCGCATTAAAATGTTTCCCATCTCATTTCTACCGAGCCATTTGTTGGGATTTTGAACGAACGGGTTTGACTTACAAATGCCGATACCCCAGAAATTATCCGAGGGGTTCGCTTCAGCTAGCAATTTTGGGGCTGTATTTAAAAGTAACGTTTTCAAACGATGATTTTGTTCGAATTTTTTAGAAACCGCTAGTCCCATAATCGCGACCTTTTGCTGATCCCACAAACTAAGCAACAAACGACCCCGCTCAGATTTCGCCATAATCTTTTCGACATGCTTAGTAAGGCGTTTCATTTCCCCCGGGTCGGTACATTCCATGACTGTTTTTGCAAGAAGTTTGAAACCAAAATATTCAGCCTTTTTCAACATGTAATATTGCTGTGTTGAATTATATTTTATTCCGTCTATGATGACGGTGTCTGGGTAATGATTCGAAAAACAGCTGGCCTTAGTAAAGAATGGGACCACGGGGTCTCGTCTTCGTTTCGAGAGAGCCATAATCGTACTCACCGGCAGTATAGACGTCGGGGCGTTGTTGCGCAGCTGAAGACAGAATAGTAATCTACGATAATATATAAATATATAGCACGAGTAAACAAGGCACGAAACATGGCAGTTGCTCATTTACTTTCGATGATTGTTTTCATAAAATATTCGGTAAAATCTTTGATTGTTTCGAACAAACGCTATAATATTCCAACCGGCAACAATCGTACAAAAGATAGCGCTCTACAAATGGGGACCCGGGCACGGATTAGCAAGCGGCAGGGCCTCACAGACTCGCATGCGTAGAAAACGCGTAACTCCTTGGTCGATCCTCCCGACCCAGGCATCGTTTCGACAGCACTCGCGGATAGATTCCCGAATAAGCTCATGCTGCATGAAGTGCAATGCGTTGCCAACAAATATGTTGAGCTTGCTGGCGCGTGTAGTGCTAACGTTAAGGTGGCGGCTATCTTTCAGAAGGCCGATGTCGTCGCCTTGACCGCGAGCGCCGAAGACTGGATTAGAGCGAACTAGCGAAATAATCATATATGAACGTTCATCGCACTGCCAACTATTAGTGCAACCGATTTTAATTTGCGGATATATTGGATTCAGCACTGCTTTGAGTATATCCGCCTGCACGGCGTAAGTGGCGTCAATCCCGATTGAGGCTGGGTCTGCCCCATGATCAGCGATCATGATATCAAGCAAGCGAAATATACCCCTATTTCCGATACACTGTATAAGCTGCTGCGATGGGCCAACTGAAGGCCTTCGATATGCATGAAGCAGATTGAGCCAATAGGTGCAACAGCAACTTCGGCGGGTGTATAGAGATAAAGCGACTGTGCGGCGGATGCGTGATGCGGCGTGTCGCGATAAATAGCACGGTTAGGAGGGCGCAAAAGCTGAGCTCGCGAACGACAGTTCAGCGTGAGCTGTACGACCTGGCAGAAAGGCTGGATAGGAATAAGGTCGAGCAAGGATTGCATGCCTGATTCGCTTGCAGCAACACGCTTGAGTAACATGTTTGTAATGTACGCAGAAAGCTGTTCAATGTCGCCCATTAACACCGCCTGTCCGACGACAGCGAGCGGAAGGACAGCAGCCAGGCGCGGGAGGTCTACTGAAGCAGCTTCCTCAACAATAAGCAGGTCGAACTTCGGCTCGCCAAAATGTGGATGATTAAAGTCACGCTCGTACGTGTCTAGGCTATTGACGACGTCCATTATTACCATATCTAGCGTTGCCACAATGATTTTATGTCTCATGACCGCGCCACTAGACGTTATGCGGCCTGCTTCATATAGCTCGTCAGAGCCACCACGTGTTGAGCAATGCTGAAGAAGGCGGGGATCGAGCGCACTAGTGTCAGTACCGCGTGCGAGGTAGCGAAATAAGGCAATTGACGGTACATTGTCTCCGTATAGCCTTTCTAAGGCTTCACGAGCGCGCAACGCGAAGATATTAGCTGCAGCGTTAGTGCTAGCAACAACCAGCACCATCTTATCTGGGTCGGCGGTTAAATAAGCTACTGCGAGCTCGGCCATACATAGCGTTTTCCCAGTAACCGGCGGTGCCTTACACAGTATGACCTTGCGGCCGCACAAAAGAGCCCCGACCACCTGCTGCTGCTCTGCGTTAAACCAACTTAAATGGTTGCGGACAAAATGAGACTGAGGTTCGTCGAGCGGTGGTACTAACGGCCCTGTACCGTTGCAGAACAAAATTTCGTACGTTCTGCGCCAAGAGTTGCGATGGTATCTTAACAAAGTTGACCACCGGGATGCATCAGTTTCCTCTTCTCGAGGCGGTGGCGGTGCTCCATCCATAGGCTTCGGTAGAGCCGGGACAGGTTCTGGCTCTGCGCCTGGCGGTTCTAATTCTTGCGGCAGGTCCATTAGCTCAGCCTGCAAATTAAGTTCTGCTGCTGAGCTCTCAGAGTCGGATGAACTGTCAGACCTATCTTCTTGCTCCAGCTCTTGTTCATCCAACGGTGACAGGTCCTGATATATGACTTCCGTCAAGAGCGATATCAAATACTCGACCGCGGGACCCATAGTTGGTGTTATACTAATTAGCTGACGAAAATGCCTAACCACACCCTGGTCTAGGAAAAACCGCTTAGTGCCAGCGTTTAACCTAAGGACAAGCACAACGCGGTCGCCAATTTCTCTTCTTCCTGCGATATAGGCTAAAATTTTAAACGGCCAGTCCGGGTGGATAAGTCGGATAGTCTTGTTTCGCAGTTTAAGGTGAGAAAAGCTGATAGAACTGATATCAGCGGTGAGATGGGGACTACTGGGATCCTCCGCTAAGATGTCGGCTTGCAGCGTCTCAGTCCAGTCTAGATTTTGCAAGTCCTCCGTGGTGGTAACCCAGAGACCCTCGATGTCAGCTTTCGGTGGGTCGTCCTCCTCGTACCGAACTTGTTCCAACAGCTCAGCCAATACTTTTATCGCTAAATTGTTCACGCTGTACGGAACGTCCCAATCCAGAATGTCAGATATTATTGCGGCGTCAGTGTCTTTATTGAATATTGGATTGTACGGTATTTCAAAACTAATCGGCCGCGTTTCCAGTTCACTATCTTCAACGGTACGCCAAATGTCGAAGTACGGCGCCAATGCAGGATCGGTCAAACGAACACTTTTACAAATCCTATTAATAACACCTTCCTCCGTCGGCTGCCGAGGAGGAGCATGGGCACTCTCTGGTTGGAGAGCAATACCGGCGGCATTCGGGTCCCGTCGGAATTTCATAGGTAGCATATCCAGTGCAGCGTATATCTCCTGGTTGTCGGATGGGTCAGTGAAATTCCACTGAACAGCGGCACAAATCGGAGTGTACCGGTTCTTTGGTCCGGCAGCCAGCGTCTGGACCTCGTTGCGTACCCAGAATTGGAGGTCATAGTAATGATACCCAGGGCTCGCAAAAATTGGAAGACTTACCCTCGGTTATGATTGATTTCGGTCACCGTTTGGGAGCAAGCGTATCTGCTGCGATGCACTGGGATTATCCAAGTTTGGCAAGATTAAAGTCACGCAGTATGGACTAAAATTAAAAGCTTCGAATTGTAGTATCGTCTGCAGATCTCCCGGAGGCTTGCCAAAAATCACCGGGATATTCTGCGGTCCGTTAGTCCAGGGCGACTCCCTAGTGAATGTTGCAACACCTTTGGTTGGTCCCGTAAAGATGACAGAGACGGCATGGGTGGTGCTGCGCAACCTAATGCGCGCTCCAACCCGATACCTTGCATCCAATTCTGGTGTTCCCATAACATTTTGCCTACTGGTGCAAACTGAAATTTCTGCAAGTCGACGTTCGCGCAATGCTGTTGCTGCTTAAAATGCGCTGGGTCTATTATGTCAATTTGACACATTGGGCATAGCGTAAGCCCGACATCGGGCAATTGTGACGGTCATTCAGCGTATGAAATACGTGCATGTACAACTTCCATAATGCGCTAGAAGCTACAGCATTCTGCGATGAAAGCATAAGCGCACGCAGATCGGGAAGCAAGTTTTCAATAAGCATGTATTTCGCGAGACTATGTTGCGTTGTTCCATGCTCGAGCGGTGCGCCAGTAGTTGCCACGTGTGTCAGATATTGTGTCACCAGCTCAGTGCCTTCGGCTGGTATGCCATAACGCTGTGCAATAGGGTCTAAAATCTGAGCTTGTTCGGGATCCATTTGCAAAAAAGACGCTAGTAATATTTCTGTCGAATCACTCAGTCAGTATCAGTGTAGCGCGCTATCGAAAAAAACAAAACAAAATTGTATGATGCAAGAGTAAACTTAAGATGCGCCCCCAACCACCCTCTTTTGACACCATATACAAAAGGTTGTTAGCGAACAAAACTCGGATTTCAATAGCCGTATCCAATTTCGACATTTTTCTGTTCCATAACGGTATTAGCGAATGCAATTCGGTCCCTGTACTTTAACACCAGTGTGTTCGCGAACATTTTCAAATTATAATGTATGGAATATGAAACGGACTGATTTCTGTTCTTTAACGCAAAAATAAAATTTGTGTTCAGTGTACCACTGAACAGCAATCGCTTTTGTCAAAAGAGGATGGTAAGGGTCGCAGCTTAAGTTTACTCATTGCATGATAACAAGGTGCCTTTACAGGATATTGTTGCCAGAAGGCATAGAAGAGTTTAAAAATTCTTTGAAAACGGAGCTACATTACGTCCACACCAAACTGGTGTTTTGTCTGACTTATATCTCAACTAGCTTATTCACTTAACTTGACACTGTTTTGTTATATTGGAATTAATTCAGTGAAAATTCCACGCAACTGTTACATTTTAGTACCCTGTATCACTCGGGTCTAGTAAGGTATTAAAATAAAATTGATACAATAAATAAATCAGCGCTCTTTATCCACACTTGTTTTCAACCTAAAAGATAATAGTCGCTACTAAGTTTTGTATCTGTGCTGTAAGCATATGAACATGATGATTCGTGGAAATAGCCAGGTTGATTCAACCGTTTAACTACGGCAGAGGGTTTGTTCTTGTTTTACTTAAAATATCGACAACCTTTATTGTGCGTAGAATTTTAATGACAGCAAGAAAAACGTTGAAACGCGTTGTCAACGCAACGGACCAGACTACTTTCACGAACCAAGTAATACCACATGTATGTGGTTATATTATTACATATAAATAAATAAAATCAATGTACATGCGTTTTCTCAAGTCTAATTAATATACTTATTGTTGAGTGCTCCAGGTACTTGTAACCTTGGCTTTCGTGGTCTCAAGTTATATTTATGCGTTGATTCTGTAGTATCGGGCTCGTCACTCTCTTGCGGTTCCTCGGGAATTGTAGGGAGCGTATTTATTTCTTGGCCCACAACCGTAGTTTGTTTTTCTGTGAGATGCTCATTATTACTTAAAGTCAATTCTCGTAATTCATCTTCTTCCAATTCGGGAGTTTCTTTTATTTCCCGTAAAAGTAAGGGTGGAACATATGGACCATAAAAAGGTTTTATGCGTTCCACATGTACGCGTTTTTGGGCCTCTTTTGAATTACTAATAGATTTTAAAATGACATCGGGTAATATGATTTCAGCAATTTCATATAACCCATGCCATGGTTGAGCTAACTTCTTAGTTTTGCCTTGTTTATTAAAAGGCACATGTAACATGACCTTTTGGCCCACCCAATATTCAACGGGTGCTGCCTTGAGGTCGTGCAGCTCCTTCATGCGTGATTGCGCTTTGAGAATATTTTCATTAGCAATCTCCCACGCGCTCTTAAGATATAATTGTAAGTCACGAAAATAATCTTCTTCGTCTAAATAATCCAAGTTCGAAATGGGAAGAACAGTGTCTATGGGCAATCTCGGTAACCTCCCATAGACCATTTCAAATGGACTTAAGCTAGTTGATTCATCTATGCTAA
Organism: Trileptium ribeirensis; assembly: GCA_030248225.1. NCBI lineage: Eukaryota > Metazoa > Nematoda > Enoplea > Enoplida > Thoracostomopsidae > Trileptium > Trileptium ribeirensis. The sequence continues at coordinate 7,232 of JASANE010008900.1, read as the reverse complement.
CGCGGTACGCGAAACAAGCGAACGGGACAAATTTGTCCCATGTTCGCTGTGCCACGTCCACATACTGCGAAACCATATTCATTAACGTTCTATTAATCCTTTCAACGATACCATTCGTCTGAGGACGATATGGAGTCGTGAACACCTTTCGAGTTCCGGTTAACCAACAGATTTGTTCCACTAGCTCACTCCGAAAGTTCAGAGCATTATCGCTGACCAGTTCATATGGTGCCGAATGCCGGCACACAACTTCAATCATGCACAACTTAGCTATTGTTGTAGCCTTTTGCTCAGGCGTACATATAGCTTCGGGATATTTAGTAAACCGATCAATGAATATAACAACATATTTATTACCATTATAAGTTTGTGGTAAGGGTCCTAAGACATCTACATGATATGTATAGTTTGGCCTTGTCGCGGGGATGGGATGTAATGGGGCTTTAGGACGCGGGAGTCCCGGCTTTCGTTGGGAACATTCCAAACATGATTTTACCCAATTTGATACGTCTCGGTACATGCCATCCCAATAATATTTAGGAAATTACTTTTGGTAAGTTTTAAGAATTCCTAGGTGGTTTCCGCCAACTACATCATCATCATGGGCTGACATCAACTCTTGTCTCATAGAGAACGGAACAACAAGTTGTTCCAGAATAATTCCTTGTCTATTTTTCGGCATTCGGTAATGATGATACAGTACTCCATCATTAGCCACATACCTCGGTTCCACTGCTGCAAAATGCGCAGCTGGTGAGGAGTCTGTGGGACGCTCACTATTTTCGCTATAACGTTCTAAGAGACTCAACTCAGGATCTTGTTCTTGCTTAGACTTAAAATCGATTCGCTTATGATCATCTTTATCCTCTGTAGACTTAGGAGTGTCATTATTATTTGTTTTTGTTGTAATTGCATATGCAAATTTAATGTCCTCTTCATGAGGTTGCTCAGGTTGTATTTTGCCCCTTTGTAATCAACTCGAGACAACGCGTCTACATGGCCCATCTTTTTACCTGATCGATGTTCGACGGTAAGGTCGAACTCGATAAGGGATAGGGCCCAACGCTGTAAGCGCCCAGAGGCGTTTTTATTTGTTAAAAGCCACCATAAGGCTGAATGATCCGTTATTATAGTTATCTTTTGCCCATAAATATAATTTCGGAAATACTTCATGAAGTATACCACAGCTAATGCTTCTAACTCAGTAACCGTATAATTTCGTTCTGCTTTTTGTAAAAGTCGGCTTCCATATGCAACTGGGTGCAGCTTATTATCCTCATCAGCTTGCGATAGAACGCCACCAATAGTCTTGGTGCTTGCATCTGTTTCGAGAAAATACGGCTTCGAAGGGTCCGCTATTCTAAGAATGGGCGGATTAATAAGTTTATCTCGCAAAATTTCGAATGCCTCCTGAGCATATGAATTCCATTGAAACATTTTAGTAGTACTAGTCAACTGACTGAATGGTTTAGCTATTGTAGCAAAATCTTTGATAAAACGCCTATAATAACTACAAAACCCGAGGAAACTCCTAACCGAAGTGATATCATGAGGCACGGGATATGATTTAACTGCTTCAATTTTTTCGGGATCCGGTCGAAGACCGTCGGCTGAAATGATGTGTCCCAAGTAGGGCACCTCATTTCTAAGAAATTTGCATTTGCGAGGTTTTACTTTTAACCCTACATCGCGAAGACGTTCGAAAACTTGCCTAATACGTTTTAAATGCTCATCAAAATTTTCTGAAAAAACGCAAATATCGTCTATACATATCAAGCAAATTCTCTCTACTAAACCGTGCAGTGTGGCTTCTAGTGTGCGTTGAAAGGTAGCAGGTGCATTACAAAGACCAAAAGGCATTTTTGTAAATTGGTACAGCCCCGACGGCGTAATAAATGCAGTTTTTTCAATTGAATCTGAGGCCATTGGAATTTGCCAAAACCCCGATAATAAATCCATGACGCTGAAATACTTGGCCTTACCAACGCATTCCAATAAATCATTAATATTAGGCAAAGGATAACAATCCTTTTTGGTTACAGCATTCAATTTTCGGTTCAGAAGCTACGAATTTCTATACCAAAGCAGATAAGTTAGGGTTAATTTTGACTACAACATGAGGCTGTGGAAAACCTTCATGCTATTAAACTGGTGCAGAAATACATGATAATGACACATGCGCTAGTGTGCAGCTTAGCTCATCTGCATGAGAATGAAAAAAGGAAAAAATTAACATCTGTCCGCAGTTGTACATGTTGTAATAAAATTGTTCAAGCTATACATCCAAGTATAATATGCCGTTGATCCCGGCTGATGTATTGGCTTAATGTGAAAAAACGTTATCCGCAAGAAGATATTTCTTGGGTTTATATAATTCCTGATGCTAAATTAGCATGAGTTTTCTTTATGCATTTATCTGAAAATATTCAGTTCGCCTTAGCATTTGTAAGCAGGTTATTTCTCGTACATTGTCGATACCTCCTATCTACCAAATTTCGGAAATATTTATTAAATTCAAAGTTCTGAAATATTTAGAAATTTGCTTGAAACTGACGTACATAATTAATGGTTGTAATCGCCGTTCAGGTATACGTAACTATAAGCTTCCAACTTAATCTTAGAATATTATACCACAAGTCACAGCAGATAGAGCTTTCCACAAATACAACTAAAGATACCAATGAACTTGGAATTAATGGTTTGGTGTTCAATAGCAGCATTGTCTGGTGTTTTTTAAGATGCTGTCAGAATTCGTGGTAGAGATAGTACCCGTGAGCAAAACATTTATTTTTTCCGGCACCTAATCGACATTTCAAATGTAGAATAGCACGTCAGACAACTTGCATTCGATGAAAAAATATAAGACAACAGGTTAAAAGACAACTTTCCTCTACGAATATGGTTTAGATCAAATGGACTAGATACCTGTAATAAAAACTGTCCAGAAAAATGAGACGGTAGATTTAGCGCAAAAGGGGGCTGGAGTAAATTTTACTGGCTCTTATCTGTTATAACCATATCTACAAATTATTTAGTATGGGCTCAAAACTGGGGACGTATAATAATTTGTATTAAGATGGATAAAACCACATACAAGACATCGAAAGGGCTTATTAAAGAGCCGAGTGCGAATGTAATCAACCATTTACTTGGATTTAATAAAAGACTAATTTAGAACATCATATCCAGATAATTTATTGTAACATTTCGGCATCTTACAGAACATATGGGTACGATTTGAAATTCTGTGCCAAAAATGTGAACACGCTGGAATTCTAGAAAAGCTCTCGATCATTTTTAAATGCATGCAACGATTTTATCAAAGAAAGGTTAGACGATATAGACGAAATATCACTCAATTTGAAGCATGTTTCTAAGCTTAATATTAAGTTAAATACACAGTTATTACAAGTTGTGTTTACCCTAAGCAGTATTAGACATTAATTTTACAAAACCTAGATCATAATCCGTAATTGTAGAACACAAAGCTGAGCGTGCCCGTATGCTATATCATGTTCTAGGCAAAACGCGTAGAGTTTACACATTGATCGAAAAATTCTACATTAAACTAGATGCACCATAGAAGCTTCAAAATCAGAAATCTACATTTAATTCCTTTAATAAAAATTCGCTAGGTAGATTACATTGATAGTATTTGGAATATCTACGATAACCCGTGAAATTCGTTTTTGTTTGTAACTTTGTTTCAAGTTTATTATTCAGAAACCAATCAGCGGGTTTAGTATTTTTTCTTTGAGACAAGTTCAAGATTACACACCTCCAAGCATGATTTGTCTATATACTCTGGCTGGGGAAGAGCAGGTGTCCCACAACCCAACGTTTCAGGCTCAGATCGGGTCCTATTTTGCGCTAGTAAAATGAAATATAATAAACGCTCATACTGCTACAACTGAGAATCGATTCGTGCTTGAGTTTACAGAAAAATACGCTGAGGAATAGTTTCTGAAAATATTCCTTCATCTAGAAGCTGTAAATGTCATCTTCGTGGTTATTTTCACCGAACAACTTAATATTTAGATGAGCAGGGCACGAATTCATTTTTCGCAATTTTCCGCAATAATATCTATCATGTTTTAGCTATTGCGTCTTACAACAGATGGTCTGAAGGCACATTAATAAACAAACACCCTTTGCTATTATAAACCTCTTTTACACAGTCATAAATGCACGGTAATTTGTTACTACAGATTTTTTCTTCAAAAGATCAACCTTAAACAAGTCATCAAAAATTGCAGACAAACCATATGGTTTGTAGCGCATGTTCGCGATTTCATGTATTTGTACCGACTTGTACAGTGAATATCAACCATCCTCGCTGCAGAAACCTGGAATATAATATAAACATACTAAAAGCATGTCGATTCGTTCTTCGGAATAAATATAAAAATAGCTGTTTTTTAATGTTGGTGCCATTAAACACTGTTGCAATTAATTGAATTTATCAAAAAGGTCACGTATAATCGATAGCTGGTAACGATATTCTAAAATTAAAGGTTGCGAGCAAAATTGATGTACTGTGCAATTAAAATGGACAAGGGTACCTAATATTAATGTTTTATTTTAAAATTGTAGAGTATAAGCATCTACATGTGCCCTGAATGTTTTGACATAACTTGAGCTGGAAAACGACGCGACACAATAGCATACATAATAGAGTAAAAATTGTTATTTACGCGATCTTTATATTCGCTCGGTTACATAACCCCGCTTTTATGGGGGGCGAGAAGGGGAGAGAATATAGCGCATAATGCGACACAGCAAATACTTTAGTGTACCTTCAGTTAAATTTTGCTAAAAGTTCTTAAAGTCGATTTTGTACGAGCGAAAATCAAATAAGTCCAGAGTTCAGATTCCGCCTGATGTCATACTAATTGTTTCGATTAACGGGACGCTATAAGCATCCTCGTATCGGGCCGAGTATAAAACTGTTGATTAAGAAGCAACGGGAGTAATAATAGTATTCACCGCGCATGATCACTTCCACCTTTTATGGCGAAGCCTCTTGAGCCACACCATGCACAAATTTTCAAGAAATCCTTTTTAGCCCAAACCTTCCATCGCGAGACGTGCCACAAAGCACTGAAATCGCTATATACCAAAAATCTTATTTATTCTACAAAATGAGCCTAATTTGACCCAGATATGTAGGCCAGTTGTCGAAATACAATAAACGACATAATTTTCGTGGCTATTTCAGGGTCCGACTCAAATCCTTTCTGCCCGATTTTTTTGGGGGAGGAGGTGGAGTCGGGATTCGCACTTGGCATGACTAGACAAATTTCAAGAGATCACATATACCGGTAGATATTTCAAGCCTTATATGGAGCCTATTCCACCAAATAAAATGGCCTAAATGTTATTTTTAGTATAGGTTATTTATACAGTATAAATGCATCTAAGTGGGCCACATTTCTGAAAATACATTCTATGAATACCAAGTTAAAAACAATATAGACACTATTTAGTGCATACCATTCGAAGTATGAATTTTCGAGAAACATTCCATCACGCTAAGCTAAGTGCTTGGCAACGTGGCGTACTCTAGCTTTACCTAAGCTGTGCTTACTGTGGTATCGCTCAAAAAATAGTTCAATGATGATGCATTGCAGCAATTGTAGATAAGAAGAGTATTAGCTAAGACTAATAGATTTGTTTACTAAATTCCGAATCATTCTGTTCAAAGTATAACTCGAGAACAGTAACGCTGCTCTACACTGCCATATATTCCTAATCTAAGCTCAGTCTATTGCAGATGCGACTGAACACAACTCATCAATAATCTATACTCATCACACTCGTAATATCAAACGAAGAATTCTAAATGAAAATGTAACATTAACCAGCAATATTTCAGAATGCGAGAATAAAGGATATCGCTATTAATTTTTTATCGAGGCGTAAATAAAAGAAATTTTGTTCCTAATAACCTGCACGCATAACAGAAATAGTTACATTTTTTATTTATGACTCCAGAACCTTCGAAGCTAGAACGTCGCTATGGATTTAGACTATCACGGCATGGATGTTAATATTATGAGTTCGCGAAATATAGATTAATGTACATATTTCTCATATTGTCCATTTTTCGTATAACTTTGTATTGAAAATACTGTAATATGGTTTAGCGGTATAACAGTGTTTAGTGATATTGCAACGATGGTAACAATGCATCACAACCAGGACACTGGTGCCCCTCCGGCATTTATATTCTAGCATCACGTTATTTGGTTACAGGAAACTATCATCTATCGATTTACTTACGTACTACCGGATTTAGTGGATACAGTATCACCCAATGCACGGCGTTCCCGATAGCATAGGTCTATCATTTAGCCAAGTAAATAATAATGGGTTTGCTCGAATACAACGCTCGATCCAATAAAAAAGTATTATGCTTTATATTTCACACACACTTCTAAACGTTTCTTGGCATAATTCGATAACGTATATATTCACCTGTCACGAATTGGTGAAAACAAAGAAAAACCAGAGGATAGACTAAGTGCAAGAACTGCTCGCACCAGCGACTGGATTAAGAACTTTCTCGCGGGCAACTGATAAACCAGATACCAGAATTCGTCGTCTTTCATTGCGGCGGGCTCGTTTGTTTCTGCCGCTGCCGCCACGGCAACCGCGCATGCGTTTACGATGGGGCGACGCGATACCATTGATGCAACTAGCTAAAATAAAAGACGTATTTTAGACATTCTTGTATATTCTATAGTCATTAAATTAGTAAAAAAAACTTGAGGAATATGTTCCAAGATGCCTACCTACGGCGTATTCTTATAATAATCTGAAGCATGCAGACATACTCATTATAGTATACTTTTCAGAACACTTATTTTTGCATCTGGACACTAGAGTTACTTGAGAAAAAATTAATAATTTTTTCTGAGTATGCGGTAAAATTTCGTAGGGAATGTGCAACAGTGTCCCTTACTTTTATAACACCGCCACCCAGCCCAGACTGAGGTCCGGTCCCTTATTGGAAAAATCGCGATGCTGCAAGGATAGCATTGCTACATAGCAATTTTCTAAAATTTCAAGAACGTTATAAAAGTATTCAAAAATAGGATTACTCTTTTCGTTCGTAAATTGATGAAATACATTTGAGAATCCATGCAACACGCAGATATTTAATTTCCGGGTTGATCATACGGCGAGCATTCGAATAGAGAATGTTTCTTGTTCTACAATTATTACCCTAA
>JASANE010008899.1:0-13386 GCA_030248225.1 Trileptium ribeirensis | reverse complement strand
TAAATAGTTAATACGGCTTAAAGAGATTAATAAGCCTACAAGATCCATACAGTGGCATATAATTAATACATATATAAATAATTCAAATATCGGCTAATCAGCCATAGAGTGAGAAATCCCGGGCCGAGCATAGTACAAAGGTTAACTTCGTGAGCATCATGGGCGAGTAAGTCGGGGCATGGTATTAGGACAATCGGTGTTAACTGTTTTTGGTTTTTCCTCAAAAACTACTCGTTGGCATTCTTCCCAGGTGCTGAGGGTTGCGCGGATAAAGTTCCGATAAGGGTGTGTACTCCCGTCACACCCTAGTTCATAATTTAAACATCGTGCAATCCGCCCGAATGTACGTTACATAAGGTAGGGGTTATTATACAGCTTAAATAGAAGGTCTTTAGTCCAAGTATAAATAGTTAATACAGCTTAAAGAATTAATAAGCCTACAGTACCATACAGTGGCATATAATTTAACAGTATATAAATAATTCAAATATCGGCCGAGTCAGCCATCGAGTGAGAATATCCGGGGCGAGCGTAGTACAAAGGTTAACTTCATGAGCATCATGAGCAAGTGAGTCGAGCATGATATTGGGACAATCGGTGTTAACTATTTTCAACTTTTCCTCAAAAACTACTGCATTGGCATTCTTCCCAGGTGCTGAGGGTTGCGCAGATTGAAGTTCCGATAAGGGTGTGTACTCCCGTCACACCCCTAGTTCATAATATAAACATCGTGCAATCCGCCCGAATGTACGTTACATAAGGTAGGGGTTATTATACAGCTTAAATCGAAGGTCTTAAGTCCAGTTAAATCAAATAGAATTATATACAGGTTAATTACTCCCGTGATACTCTGTTTTAATCTCACCAGAGAACCAATAACGTACCTATATAACAGATAACCTAAATCGTAAAGGGTAATAGAACGAACTAAAAGAATTGTCAGTGCGGAGCAAAATAGGGCCTAATAAAAAGCGAGTCTAATTAGTAGTGGCCAGGGACCAATGCAATCTAAAGAATTGCGCAGTAAAAGTTGCATTCGATACAATTAATTGTTTTATCACAAATAAATTTTTTCGTAATGTCTTTAGTTCCGAGTTTTTGGAAAAACGAGTGCTTAGAAGTAGAAACACCGCATAGCAAGACACGGGTCGCAAACAAAATATCGCATGCCTTTAATCGTGTCCCACCAACATTCTACTGGCCACACGTCGTTGCGCATAATCCTCGGTGACGAATCCCTTCCGCTTTTAAAATACCGATAGTCGTCATAAGAAATCAGACCTCCACCCTACCCCCACCCCCGAGCATAAAACGACACGTATGTTGAATATAACGACTGTCATAAGTTAATGATATACGTAACATACATACACACACGTATTAATAGTATTAAAATACATAACTGATACATATACACACCATATGTACATTTTTATTATGCGTAATCACAAATTTTCATGTATTATGTGTCTCCCCAATATGTGTTCTTCTGTAATTTTGAATATAGCGGCTTTACATCTGCTGCGAAGACGGGCAGAGATATAGCTTAGTTGGTTAAGCCGTCTGTTTGCGGATCCAAGACCGGGGAGTCGACTTTTCAGCTGGTCGTTTTTTATATGCCTGTGTCTTCAAGCTCTTTCCGCTAGGTTTAAATGAAATCTTACATGCCCATAGCATCCCTCACCCTATATTTCTGGCCTAACGACTAACAGCTTAAATGTTGCGCATCTTTAATTCGATTATGTCGATCGTTATTCAAGCGAAATAAAATTTCCGATCGATGGTGGAATGATTAGAGCGCCGATGAAAACGCACAAAATTATTGCCAATGGATCAAAATGGTTCGCAGGCAGATCAAGCATCGAGAATCGCCAATTAAACGGTCAGTTAGACTTTAATGCCGTATTCAAATTTACAACTAATTTGTTAACATGAAAACAAGCACAAATCACTGACAATCAAACGGCACGTTCCACATGCTAAGGTTATGCACAGGTTGTATCGCAAGATGTCCACGGAATCCCCTTCATTTTACAGATCGTGGTCAGGAGAGCAAGGGAGATTCGAAGTCTTAAGCCGTATACTGGCGATTCTAATTTTGAGCGGAACGCGTTGCAATTTAACCGAGCTCGCATAATCGATGACATAGCTGAGCCGCAAGAAAAAATTCTCCTTTCTTAAAACGAAATTTCTTTGACAAAGCCGAAAATTTTTTTGCCATCGTAGAACAATATAAGCCTGAGGCATTAAACGATTTCGAACGGTCTCTCCAACACGTTAAAAGCTTCTATCGGCCTAAATGTTTCACAAATCATTTAAATAAGATCCAAGAGATCAGGCATACACTAGGCACTGTTACAGATTTTATTGATAATCTGAAATATGCCCGTAAGCATAAATTGCGTTATTCTATGTCTGTCATCATTTCAGAGTCTGCTCAAATCAACATTTGCTCTCGGTTTACGAAATGATATATAAGATCGACTGCCAATTGCCAAAGACGACACTTTCGATGCGCTAGCTCAAAAAACAATTGCCATCGAAATCCTCAAAGAGCAGATCAAAAGAGATTCAAACGGGCAAGTACAAGGGCAAGCATCTGTAAATCCTTGTAAAACGTACGTACTATATGGAACGCTCGGATTTCAGAAATAGGGACCAGGGTTCCCCAGGATATCAACTTGTTATACAATATGTAAAAATTCAACCTTTGTAAAAAATTCTTTTACTTATACGTAATTCTAATGCACGCCGTCGAATTAAGCAGCGCATGCCCATGAGCCCACATGGGGCCCAGTCAAGAGCGCTTTCGGGAACAAGTCATTAGCCAAGCCATACGGATTCGGTGGAGCTGCCAACAGATATCTAGTTGGATACGACTAATGCCGACCAATGCGATAAGACATATTTAGCCACTGTCTTACTTTATTATTGTGTACCTGAACGTGTCCATGTCAGGTATTATTTTGAAAGATCGAGGGGAGAACAATGTTGACTTTCTCCAATCACTGACAATGGACCCGGAACCTCATTAGAATGAGGTTAGTGTTGTTGAGCAATGCGATTGAAAATAGAAAAAGTAGAAACAAAGCATGTCATATTAAATAGCAGGAATTGAACCAGTGGTGTGCAACCGACGCTTGAACGTAGCAACATTTGGGGCATATACTACGAATGGTGGGAGTGAATTCTATACGCTTACAATTCGGTATGGAAAGAAACCTTGGCGAAAGTGGTGGAAAGGTGTGCCACGGATTTGGAGTTTATAGGCGTGTCCGCGGGTTCGTTCGCAACAGGCTGAGAAAAGTTGTAAGATGTCCAAATCGATTTGATTGTTTATGATCTTATAAAGTGTAATGAAGTCGCATCGAAGTCTGCGTGTTTGTAAGCTTTGGATTCCAAGATAACGAAGACGTTCTTCATATGACCAGTTGCGAATAGAAGGTAGCAATTTCGTAGCATGTCTTTGAACAGACTCCACAAGTTCGATATCTCGCACATAAAAAGGGCACCAGACAACAGTGGCATATTCGACTATCGGCCGAACCAAAGCCTTCTATAAGAACAGCCACTTCCGCTGGTAGCAATAATGGATTGTTCTGCTAAGGACTCCAATAATACGACGAGTACGTGAAGTTACATCGATACTGTGTTAGAAAAAGTGAAATAAGGGTCATGATAATTCCGAGGTCCTTTTCCTCCAATGTTGGAGACAAAATGTTATTTCCGAGATGGTATGCTGAGCAGGGATTGTGATTGTGATGGCCGCAGTGCATGACAGCGCTTTATTAGTGTTAAAATCTAGTAGCCAGGTGGCAGACCAGAGATCTAGACCTCGAAGGTCGGCTTGTAGATCATAGATGGACGGATATCGAAGTGGAGATCTTGGGATGCGCCGTGCCAAGCGCATATCGTCAGCAAACTTAAATAATGGACTTAATGTGTACTTATCGATATCATTTACGAAAAGCAAGAAAAGCAGTGGGCGTAAGACGGTGCCTCGGGGAACTCCACTTAGTACAGAAAGATAGTCAGATGCCACTCCATTTAAAACAACTCGTTGCGTTCTGCCACAAAGAAATGATTCTATGCATTTCAGTACTTGTCCAGTAATTCCATAATCACGAAGCTTGTGAAGTAACGCGGTGTGATTTACGCAGTCAAATGCCTTTCGAAAGTCGAATGTAAACGACATCTACATCGTCACCAGCATCAAGAATTTCAGTAGCAAAGTTTAGATATAGCAAAAGTTGTGATGCAGTAGATCGTTTTGGGGTAAATCCGTGCTGACTAGTGTACAATAAACAGTTATCAGTTAGATAAGCTTGTATGTTAGAACGTATTATACTTTCGAGAACTTTTGATACAGATGATGTTAAACTTACGGGGCGGAAACTAGATGCGTCAGTGTAGGTTCTTTTTTATGAATAGGAATTATATCGGCCAATTTCCATTGATTTGGCACACATCCACAACGAAGCGATAACCTGAAGAGGTGGTTCCACGGTATTGCGAGGAACGAAGCACATGCGCTTAATACTTCTTCGGTATACCATCGCTACCAGGTGACTTGTTAAATTTAAGCGACTGTATCAGTCTTGTTACTGATTCTGTATTAATTTCAATGTCATTGAACGAAACCTGGGTTCTCGGCTGAGGTGGAGGTGGATAAAAAGTTTTTTATTAAAGACAGATTGAAAGAAGTTATTTAGATGTTGTGCACATTCAGTGTCAGTATTTGCTGTGTTTCCATTATCCAAAATAAATGGACCTATTGTTGGTTTCGTTTTCGTTTTTTCAAACTTATGCATAGAATGACTTGCGGTCGCGATCAATGTTATCAGCTAGTTTGCGCTGATATTTCTTTATTGCAGTCCGAATGTGGTTCGCAGAATCATTGGATGCTTTGATATATATACAATTCGTAAGCTTCAGCTGTTGTTGAACGCTTGTAATGACGATATGCGTTGTATTAGCCCAAGCTTTTTTATCAGCCCATATGGGTTTATAACTATAACGTTTTGAACGTATAGGAACATATTTTTCAATCACATCATCAATAAAATCGGCGAACTTTTTCCAGCCTTCATTTACATCAGTCATTGCTAGTAATTCATCACAGTTAGTGTTACAGAAAGCATTATTCTGTAACTATTTACGGCCTCGGGAACAAATTGTCTCATGTGAAGTTGGGGGACGTATTAAGTCGTGAACCCCCAACACGACGGGCCGAAGTCCTTTAACTTCACTTAACATGAGGGAATTTGTTTATTTGATTTGATATTCCTGTGTCGTGCCTATAACCGTTATAAATGATGAACGATCGTGGGAACCAGTCCGGTGGGAAAATATAGGTTTTGCGTCATCTCTGTAATGTGTGTATTCTGTAACGTGTTTATTTCGTTCATAATTTTGCATGACGGCATAATTCATGTGTAATTGTTGTTTTGTTTATTACATGTGGTTCGTGTAACTTTGCATATGTGATGCAAGTGTGTGTAATTGTTTGTTTTGTTGATTGCGTGTGAGTCGTGTGTATTGCCAGAAAATTGCAATAGTTTTTGAGATAGAATTTTGCCAGCACATTACAATAGAATTTTTAAGAACTATAGAAATCATGTTAAAGTGGGCAGGGGGATGGTTTGGGCATATGCGGATTTTGACACCAAATACCATAGGGCGCGTTGTAGATTATACATACCAAATTTGGCATCAATTGGCCCACCTGTTAAGGAGTTACGGACCTCATCCCCTCGGTCATTTCTGGCAATAAGAATTTATTTAATTCGTGAAAATTATAAGTTTAAGAGAGTTTATAACAGTTAAAAATTTCAAAATTTGTGTGTCAGGGCTATAGTTTAGGTACCTATCGAATTTGAGGGTAAGCCCTGGGTGCCTTAACTATTACACTTACATTAGCGGATATGTAAGTGTATTTCTGCTGGATTTTCACGAAAATTGTTTTGAGTTAGGGATTCCAAGAATTCCATAAAAAGGGGTTCTCTAACGCAGAAATTAAAATTTATGTTAGAGAGCGAATTTCACAGTTCCAAGAATTCATAACCCGGTTGGCAACCGTTATATTAAAAATTAACGGGTTAGAGAGATTTCAGAACTAGGTTTCTTTTGAGTTCCAACAAATAGGGTTTAGAAAAGTTATTTAAGCGGTTGCTCAGTTAGATCAGGGCCTTAGTCGGCCTCAGAAGCTGCGGAATTAAGCTGAGTACGGTTCAGCCGTTTATGTGTCTTATATGTGTATTATTTGAATTGTGTTGTACTGACAGAAATAAATGAGTCTATTATAAGTGGTGACATACTAAGGCCTTAAGAATAAGCTCATAAAGTAAATAGCCCTTGGTGCTCGCATTGGAGTATCGTGTAGTAACGTGCAGTTAGATTGTGTGTAATCTACGGTGGGACTAAACACCCCTAGGGCCACGTAGGCTACATTTTGGTGCCCGAAGCCTGGATCGGAAACAAGCCTATTAAAATCCTAAAATCCAAAATTTGTTGAAAATTTTGAGTGTTTAAAAAAATAATTGCTTTGTGATTATTTTGAGATACGCCAAGGTGGTCAATATTTGTGAAATTAAATTTGTGGTAAAATATGGATTTTTGTCAACACAGTTTGAATATGGCGCGTCAAAACCAATCTGCAATTTTTGATACAAATGACATCTCTCTTTATTACGGAGATTTTGGAGATGATTTTGAGGAATGGATAAGAATTTTCGAACGCATTTCTTTTGCAAACCAGTGGTCTAAGGAGGACATGACTCGTATATTACCGGCGTTTTTGCGCAGTGAAGCTGTCCGGAAATGGGAATGCATCTCTGGAGAAACAAAGAAAAATTATGATTCTTTGAAGTTTCAGTGAGTCCCACAGATATATGCAAAAACTTAACCCCTTGGAATTGAGTAAAAAACTTAAATGTAATACAATGTTTGCATGTCGTGTGGACAGATCCAAGACTGATGCTGTTGAGAGAAGAAGTTGTACTGAAAGTTTTTCCTCAAGTTCTAATATGTCTAGTATGCATCGAAATGTAGGGACCCAAAAGGGATCTCACACAGCTTTCAGGTACGAAAATTCGGATTCGGAATTTAATCGATGGTTGGTTGATGGAGGTGCGCTCTGGTCTCAAAATTTTCAACAACCTATGAATGGCTATTTATTTGATAAACGGCAACGTGATCAATCAATCCAACATACGGAGAAAGACAGTGTGCTAACGTTGAGATAAGTGTAACAGAAAGCTGTGAACCTAAATGGAGGTTAGTGGATAGCCTTATGCCAACGGAAACACATGTGGATGTCTCGGTAAAAAATCGGGTGTTGATTAACTCTGCGTTTATTAATCTATTTCAGCGAGTTGCTCCATTAAGGTGTTCAAACGTGATATTTTTGGGAAAAGACAATAATGTCTCTGAGTTTAGAGAAGGTAAAAAATTTTCCTCATCTTTTACAAGTTTAGAATTAACCTGTATAAATAAAGAACTTGTGCTAGCAAATATGCCGATGTTTAAAAATATCTTTCCTAAATTTAATGACCTAGTCGCGAAGTATATTGCAATGCGTGTGCGTACCAACGTAAATTTGGATGTGATGGAGTATGATGTTATTGTGTGCCTGCGATTTCTTTCTAGGTTTTTAGAATTTTACATTGTGGTCAAGGTCATCCAGATCCATCGAAGTCGAGACGCGTGTCAGGATACGCAACGTTATGTAATCTCATGGTGTATTGTGGGTCTAATTTCTCTGAACGGAAACGTCAATTATGGTATGCCAAGCGAGGATTGTGCTCAACATTCACATTCTTTATCGGTGAAAAAGAAATTTTGTAACTGTGGCAATATACGAAGGGTAACACGACGATCATGTAAGCTGGTATTTATTACGCTGTTGTTAAAACAGGATTCTATAAAACGAGATGTTTTTGGTAATAAAAATTTGTCTCCCGATATTGTAATATCTAAAAGTGCTTCTTGTCCGATTCACTTTAAATGTTCAAACAGTTTACAAAATATTGGAAAATTTATTCGAAATTCGAAAAGGAAAATCGAAGTCAGTCTAGTTGGTTTCATAAGCCCATTTTTGGGGGATATAACATAAATATTTTACTCCATACAGAGGTAATTTTTATTGGCCAATGATTTGTTCAGTTTTTATTTCATGTATCCGTTTTTCGTGATTTTATGGGATTTTTATAAAATTTGTATTTTAATTTTGGTGAAAAAGTGATACCTGCTAAGATTCTTGAGAATGCAGCGAAGGTGCTATTTCGGAATCAATTATGGCTTGGGGTCCTTAAAGCAGAAATAATCGACAGTTTAAAATAATGTCGAGTCTAGATCTCCGAAAATAATTTTATAGAAATTATTGCTGAGGATTAAGAAAAAATCATGTTAGTATTTTGATTGCTCACAGTGCTAGATGTTTCAAATAATGGAACATTGTTTCAAAAAATCTTTGGTTTAATATGCAAGCGAGACTGAGGGGCCTAATACGTCATCAATATTAAAAAACAGTATAGCAAAAACTAAAAAAATTAGTCTCTTAAAATTAATCGCATCGTACCGGTACCCATAGCATGAAAAAATTGAACAATTTATACACTTTTACAGGCTCCGAATCGGTGCTAACTACAGACTACATAAAAATCTTTGAGAATTTTTGATAAAGGTAGTATATGAAAAAAATTATTGTTAAGTTCTAATTATTTTACCAGGTTCAAAAAAATTATTTCACTGTAAGTAACAAAAAGATTTCATAACCGCAAACTGTTCTCTTATCAAACGGAGATGGTGTAAAAATATCGATTGGTACAATACGCATCTGCTTTTTTCGTCTGAAGGTAATAATATACTGGATTGGAGCCAGATACGAATATGGCAGTAAGCTCAACTAATGTGAGTAATAAATTTAACTTATTTAAAAATATAGATTTTCGTGGCTAGTTCTCGGGCCATGTATGAATGTATGTATGAATACATCACTAAGTGGTAATGTTTCGAACAAAAGAGGAACCTTTTCAATATTTTAAATAAAGCCAGAATTTTGACAGATTTTAGAGGCACCGCAGTACGGATTTTTAAAAAAAGAGAGCTATAGATAAAATGCGAAGCATAAAATATTCTTTTACCTAAACGTCAATCTGAGGAGGTTTATGTAATTTGCTACGTGTTACAAACAGGGTCCCAAGTATTGCACTCAAACTATTTTAGTAAAAAAACCTTACAAAAACTTCAGGACTTCGTTGACACTTGGTAAAAAAGTAAGTGCTTGACAAAAAAAATTTATGAAATTTTAAAAATAAGTGTTCCCCAAAATTTGAAAAAGAATTTTTTAAACCTAGGGGAAGGAGCTAATCCACACATCCAATATTAGCTTTAAGAAGGATAAATCGCACGAGTTTTGTTTCATTAGAAATTTTTTTAGTGTTTCACAATTGGATGTGTGCACTAGTCCTTATTGGTGTAATCGGAGACGGGGCTTGCTCAGTTTTAACTCGAGTTGCTCACGGAAAACCTTTCATGTCCCCTACTCTAGCCAGGTGATGAAAATCAGCCGTGTACCTGAGGTCACACAACAGTGAGGATGCACTGTTGACGGCATCCCTGGTAGGCAGTTTCAACAAAGGCGGGGTGTGAGCAACGGGGTCGGTTGGACATCCTTAAATTGTATTTGTGCTCGTGTTGGACCACTCACTCAAAAAAACTCATGCTCAATGTTCTGCTAGCGTGTCCTTTAGATATGTGTTCTTTAGCACACAGTTACCGTCTGTCTTCGGCTAGGCTCCGGTTTAGTGGCCATCTAGCCGCGTGTATGCAATGCATCTTGTGCTCAAGGGTAAAAATAGTATAAAGTTGGAGAGGTTCTCAAACCCTGTACCTACCTATTTTAAATATGTGTACTTTATCAACAAATTGTTTGCGAACTGGGCTCCGGTTTAGTGGCCATCCAGTTCGACTTTGTTTCAGTATATATATCTCCTTAGGGGCACAATCCCGTGTAAAAAAGGTCAAAAAAATTAATTTTCCTCAGGTGAACCTTAAATGTGTCGTTTTATCAAATCACATTTGTGTGTGCATTTTCGGTGTTTTGTGCCTTTGCACTAGCATGTGAAATTTTATATCTAGGTCTTATAAAATTGATCTTAATGTGAATAAAATACTATCGGTTTGTTCAAATAGCTCTATCTTTTACTGCAATTTTGTTAATTTGTGTCGTATAAAATTCATCTTAATGTGAATAAAATAATTTCCATTTGTAAATTAATTATCATTATACTAATGAAATCAAAAATCTAATGCTGTCAAAAAATAGAATTTCTTTATATATATAGTCTAAAAGTCATTAAAGTTTGACCTATCCCTAGAATAGAAACCCAACGACCTAGTTCGTTTTGAGATCCGACGGGTTTTAATCGCCAGACCTAGTTTCTTAAGGTCACCCTAGGTGACCCACAAGGAGAGTTTATGTCCTTGTGGGTCTGTCGTTGTCCTCGCGCCTTGTTGAATCCTTTTTGATGGCATACGAGAGGTTTTAAGTCTCGTACGCGCCGCTAAATTATAAAAAATAGACACACAGGGGGTATAATGTCCCTGTGTGCCGTTTACTTATGTATAAGCGGGGTGACACACAGGGGGTGCAATGTCTCTGTGTGCCGCGGCGTGTATGTTGGAAGCAGCTCGCAGGGGATTTTATGTCCCTGCGAGCCCTTGGCTTTCGCTCTGGCGGTGAAAGGAATAATATGTGTCGTATGTACGTACGTATATATAAAGAAATAAATAAAACGTGTTTATTGCATCTTGGTTAGTTTTACAAGTTCGCAAAAAATTGTTTAGACTACTCGTTCCGCTTAGTTGCTGTTGGCATACAGTTGTAATTGAGTATGTTGCAGCACTGCTGCGATTATAAAATATACCATGCTGGCAAGTATGAGTTATAAAAGTAGTTAGAAATGAGTTTTAGGAAAAAAATGAAGTTAGAAATATAAAAGTTTCTTATACACATAAAAACAACAGCTGTAAAATATATATAATATTGAAACATATATTTACATAATTGTACAATGTATATATAAGTGAACTGTGTATATGTATATGCGTATAGATATATGTACGTGTATGTATATTATACTTATACATTCTATATGTATGAGGTATATTCTAGCTAGTCCAAACCTCGGAAATTAAAGCCGTGGGCTTGAGCGGGGGGCCTGTCTCACGAGCAGGGGGTGCCGAATTTTTGCCGGAGAGCCAATTTTTTGTGCCGGATTGTGTCGCCTTTAGACGTTTTGTTTTTCTCAGCAGGGGGCTTTGAGCCGGGGGTACCCGAATTTTTGCTGGGGCGTACGAGCAGGGGGGGGGTTCCGCCGTGTTGCCGGGCAGAGCAAAATCCGCCCAGGGTCTACACAAATTTTCATAGAATTCCTTTGTCGTAAGCAGTTGTATATATTAGGGATGCACGTGATATCCTGTATCCGGCCGGATATTTTCTAATATCCGGCCGGATGCCGGATATTTGCAAAAGACAGCAAAGTGAAAGTTTGATTTTATGAAACACCGAACGAATGGCAGCATGGAGCTTCTTTCTGAATGCATATATATGCAGCATCATGCTTGCTGGACTACGTTTGAGAAAGGTCATTGGAGACACACAAGCTTGCGGCTTGGTCATTCAGAGAAGTACCAAGAACGCACAAGTACATCGGTGTGTTTGATGATACCAGAAATTTGTCGATCTCTGTTGGTTCAAGCGGCCTTCCGACGTCTGACAGTTCGTCCCACCTCAAGAAGGTCACAGTTTTAACCCGTTCAGTTTCCCAAAGCGCTGTCGAGCATGTAGTACGTGGAATTCCAACGCGTCTGAACATCTTGCACAAATTTCTTCACTGGCATTTCCAGCTGCTTCTGTATTTCGGATAGTTTGTCACAGGCCTTGGCAGAATGACTGAAATGCCCCATAATTTTCAGGCCCACGGCAATAATGTCCGAAACGACTCGTTGGGACTTTATTGGGTCATTTACACATAACTGTAGTGTGTGGGCAGCGCAGGGGACCTGCGTGTGCTCCATCACACTGATTGCCTTGACGATGTTTGGCCCGTTATCCGTCACGAAGCACACACATTGCGTGATATCCCACTCAGCCATCATTGCGGTAATGCTTTGCGCAATCCTGTCAGCACTATGTCCTCCGGGAAAATGGCGGGTATGCAGTACTATGCTGATTTGCCTGAAATCGACCGATATTATATACGTGTGCTGTAAGGCTAATGAAAGCGTCGTTGTTGACGCTGGATGTCCAGATGTCGGATGTGAAACTGATGCTATCACAGCTACCCAGCAAGCTTCTAATCTTTGCCGTCACTTTGTCGTGAATTTTGGGGATAACGGTTTCGCTGAAATATTTTCGGCTTGGTATACTGTATCGCGGCTCAACCAGCTGCAGCAGCCGGCCAAATCCAATATCTTCCACCATCGCAATTGACTGACAGTCGCCGGCTATCATCTCCCCAATTCGCACATGAATCTGTTGTGCTTTTTCACTGTCGATGTCCCACTTCTTCACCCGGTAAGCCATCTTCTCCAGTGTTTGCTGCTTTTTCTCTTTCACAGTGATCGAGCTCGGCCGCTCTTTATCATCCTGGCGCTCTCTCGCTGCGTCTTTTGACTGAGTCTCGAATTCCGCTGACACCGCGGGATGCTGCTTCAAATGATTTCTGAGTCCACTTGTTCCGAAATCTTTTGGTGTCTTCCCACCCCTGGAGATATATTTCCCGCAGGTGTTGCATTTCGCATGAATATCGGCAGTATTTGCTACCGTAAAATATTTCCAAATCACAGATGCACTGGGCATCGCAATGCTAGTCAGATAAACTCTAAATTCTGAAACAAATGGCGAGATAATAGTGTACGTCGGTCTTATTTCTATTTTTCTATGATAGATGACAGTTGCACCAGATATCCGGTATCGGGTTATCCGGCCGCATATTGGGAACCGAATATCCGGTATCCGGTAAAATTTGTATCCGGTACAACCCTAGTATATATAGTTTCACAGATAGGTTTTGGTCTTGCTTTTGCACACATTTTCCGAGCTTCCAGCTCTGTTTCTCTCTCCCTGTCTCTGAGTATATGATGCAGCACCATATAGTAACCTGGGACCGAAATTCATGGCATGGGTATAGGTACCCTAAGGTCAAATCGACCAAACAGTTCGGACCCCTACATACTTTTTGTATTCGCCTAAACGTTAAAAGGACTCTTTTCTACTGTCAGCTGGGTATATTTATGGTCGTTTTTCTTGAAGTGTGAAAAAATAGCTTATGCAGATAATACTTCGAATACATAGAGTTATAGCTAACACTCAAACTTAGC
>JASANE010008898.1:0-43938 GCA_030248225.1 Trileptium ribeirensis | reverse complement strand
CTACTCAGTTAATACGAGTGCTGGTTATATAGCTAATAACAAACTATTGACATTTGGGAATGTTAGCGCTTGATACTTTTGCCGTCGGTCGCCCAGCGCGCTTCCGATAACTGTGCAGGCCGGATTTTATAGCCGTCATTGCAATTACACGGCGAAATTCGAGATGAGAAACCTATTGGTCTGCGTCATTTGTATAGCAATGCAATCTCCATCACCATACATGATCGTACGGCTGCTTGAAGATTATCCCCAAGGCGTCGGAACACCCCTCGGATCGCCGATCCGTCCACCTTCATAGGCGTATATATGCAGGATTGACGATTGGGGAGAGCACGTTCATGGCATGCTACATAAATTATATATGCTCATGGTGGGAGAGGGGTATTATCACCCTGAGGCTCGGATCACCTCGGCGGAACGCCGACCCCGCCTGGGAGGTAGTCCGACCCCCTTCCCCTGCAGTTGCACACTACCCTCCAGGCCCATCGCGCATGCGCGAAAATTTTGGCAAAATCGAAGGAAAATTGGCGAAAATGGACATAAATCAAGGAAAAATTGGCAAAAGCTAGAAAAAATTTTGAGCCTCAAAAAATTTCAAAGCTTTATCCTCAGGGCACCTCGGATCATACCCATGTATGAACGTAAACCATAGGTGCCTATATGGGGGTAGTATATATTTATCCTCTTGAGACTGTGCACTCTGCTCTCCGCGCGGAAGGCGCGTTGAAAATTTTAAGCAAGCATCATCCTAAATGTCAAAAATTTGGGAAATATTAGCACACGTGTCAATTTTAAGCTGCATCAAGCGTTGTGATCGTAAAGAAAAGTTTGCTTCGACACGATTGGGGGCATGGTCACTAAAGAAACCTAACGCGATATTAGTAATTATTAATAAATGCATCACTATAATGTAAAAATCGAGATGTAAACATGAGCAATTTGTTAAATTTAATAAGGGTATTCTTTAAGTATGTTAGGATGCTGGCTGGGTTCGTGCAAATTTTAATAAAAAATAAATCGGAATTTTTACAAGAAATAAGGTGCGTCAGCATATTTGGTCTTAGTCTAGTTAAAGGTGGGGTATCTGGAATACGTTCAACTCAATTCTATAATAAAGAAGTCACTCTAAATCAAAAGCAAGGCATTTTTTAACTAAAATCTTTGTATTTCTTAAAACTTTTGCTTTTAATATAGTATCTTTTGGACTATGCTTGTATAATATTTGTTATACCTATTAATCTAAGGTGAAATTAATTCATATTCGCAAACGAGGTGTTCTGGATGCATATAAGCGCTACAAAGATGATGTTGGGTTTCGGGAAAATATGATCTTTTGGATATTTTATTTATGAATCATATAGCGATGAAAGCATAATTTTAAACTTAGTTCTGAACCAAAAAATGGGTAAGAGTTATGCTACTGAAAATAATCTAATCTTAATAAATTGTAAATCCAACAGGATAAAAACAAGTATCCATAAGTTTAAAATTTATTATAATAATGCACAGTCTAGCTACTTTACTTTAATGCCAGTTTCGAATGGGTGCAAATAATGGAGAGACAGATATATCTATGCAAAATTAACTAGTTCCGGTGCAGATACTGTTTAGTTTTGTTATTCGGGGCGTTACAGTATGGATGAAATAATTCAAATACATCATTCGGAATAAACAAATAATTGTGACTTTATATATGTGTGTAGGTATAAATTTTCGAAAGCATAGAGACCTTCAAAAACTGGTATTCCCTACTAAGTTTTTTCAACGTATTATCGAACATACATGTAACAGCCGAGTTTTTGTCAAATTCTAAATATTCAAAAGCAGGCAAAAAAGGGGGCTCAAATTCTACGGATAAAGGGCGATCGGATACCGGTGGAGCGTGATCCGGACTATAACTTGTGCATCATTGTTTCGTTGTTATAAAATAAACTCTATGTCATCATTGTATTGTGTTGATACGGTCACGCTCCACCAGCCCGAGGTGTGCGGGGTGATGTCGCACCCAAGATCAAACTAAAGTCTCATGGTTGGGGTATCCGGTCGATCCCATGATTGTTATTAAATTATAGATAATATTGCTGTATTCGTATTAAAAGGCGGTACGGATGCGTAGCCGGTTGGGCCGGGAACATGGGGCAAGACCTTATAGTCCACCACGGCGCGAACTTATCGATTCGTTGGTCAGGTGCCCTGCGGGTCAGTTCCGGTGCGCATCCGCAGATGTTACGTATTCATAATTGTTGTTATAATGATAAAATGTGTATTGCATATGATGTTAAGGGCCAGGATGGGTCAGGGTGTTGTGCGGGACCCCATGGCAAAAAAGGAGATGCGTTTTTGAGCTTTATGATGTTTCGGGACCTGTGAAGATCTATCCTGACACGCCGGGAAATGAGACAGTTATTTTGTTACCATTTTGTTACATATATGTTTTAAGGGACGTTTTGAATACATAGGAAGGACGACAAAATCGATCTAATATGATAAAAGTTTCATTTTTCAAAGGGTATACGAAATTTGGAATCTTGGGGTTTTTATAAATTTCAAACAAAAAGGGGAACCTTAAACCATCATCAGGACTCTATAGGGATTCAAAATCACTCATTCGGGTCAATCTAACCCCAATCCGTATGTACTTAGGGACCCCTAACCAAGCGTTAAAACTCTCAAACTTTCGGGCCCTAAATCACCACATCTCAAACCAAAACTTGCCGATTTTTAGAGCTCTGTACCTTAATTGGGTCCTATATTAACTATCCCACTGAAAACCGGGGCCACCCGCCCTAACGGACCTCCGCAGGATCCCCCTAACTCAGGTGGGACCCAAAATTCTTCCGTCGTGCACGCATTTTACTGTCTACAACGGGCCTCCTAGGGAAACTATGTCGGATTAAGGGTTCCTATCAGCAGGCGACCAGCCAGGGCATGGATATGATCCCCCCTCGGCCGCCTGCTCCTTTCCGTTCCTGAAATATAAACAAAAAACTTACAGAATCCTGATCTACAAAGAGCGCCTGAAGCGCTTTTATATTTTACAAAATTGCAAGCCTCGCGCCGACCAGCGCGAGGTTTAGTTGTTGTTGTCGATCGCCTCTTAAAGGGCCCCACTGTATGTTTCTCTCTCGTCGACCAACATACTATTAATCTTGTTTTGATTGTCGCGTGGCCAGCAGCTAATATTGCTTTGTTGTTAGCTTGCCGAGTTGTAGCTGCAAATTGCTTTTGGGTAATGTACAATTTGGATGTTACAGTGTACGATTTTACGGCTACCAGTGATCGAGACCCTACACTCGTGCTAATGTGTCTATACATGTATGTATTGTTTAAACTTTCCTGTTTACGAGTTTTGAGACGTTATTTTAAAATTTTAAGGGCCTGGTTGTGGCGAGCCTTAGCAACCAAAGGAAAGGGGATTAGATCGAGGTATAAAAGAAGGCTGCCCAATTCCCCGATTGGGACCAGTCGACTTTTCTCTTGCAAGTTTTGGCGGTTGTCGCCAATTTTAAAATTTCGTTCTTATTAGGGCTTTCTTGTTTTTCTTTCCTGCTTGCTTTTAGGTATACTAGGGGTTGTTTCTCGCCGTGCCCCCACGGTGGAGAGCCTCCCCTGGTTTGATACATGTTTCGATCAGGCAAAGGGCCGTCCTTTGCGAACGTTGGAGTGTCGGAAGGATGCCGTGCGCGTCCGTAAGGTACGGCCCCGTTAAAATTCGCAAAATTATGTCGAATCGCTTAAAAATTTTATGTTCACGAGTATTTCGACTGGTTCCCCACTCCTCGGACGTTTTTCTTTCCGTTCACAGGTCCGAGGAGTGAGCAAAATTCTTATTCTAGGGCAAATCATGTTGAGTCAAATTTCTACTCCAAGGCAAAATTTAGTAAGCACAAATTTGCTATTCTAAGGCAAGCGATGCTGAGTTGCGTCGAAAAGTTCATCCAAAATTTATAGGTGGTAATAAGAGTGACACTGGGGACGTGGCCGTTTGCATCCTCGGGTGACACGCGTTGTCCCCAATTGTCTGAAATCGAGCAGCAGCGTCGAATCCCCATTCGTCCGCTGTTTATTTTGTTTCTGGTTAGAGGCCGATGCAAACGACCGCGGTCCCGAACGCGACAAAATTTTAAGAGGATCACTAGCTGAGCATAGAACGGGACAGGGACTGGAGCTGGAGGTGAGCTAAACGTATCAAGTTTTGGTGGGACGCAGTCTTTCCAACCGTGCAACTACGGGGAATTCGGGAAATTTTCAGGAAATTCATCGGTTTCAGAAACCCTTCGTCTGGCCTAACTCAATCATAATTTTAGGGTATCATATTCAAAGATGGGTTGCAAACTGTATGTATGCTCCGATTGGGCAATGTCATATAGTGTACCAAATACAAAAAAGGATCAATAGTAAACCAATTGAACCGTGTGTCACTTTTTGAAACAGTTAGGAGTTTTGTTTAAATTTCTGACCCCAGTAGAAACTGAGAAATTGTTTTCAACAGGAACTCCTAAGGATGTTCGAACCAAAGTCTGTTTTGTGTCACTGCGAGCAATTCAGCCACTACCCCGCGCCCCATCGAGTTTATCCGCTAACGCAAGTTCTCCGCACTTCCCGTTTTCAGAGATGCACGGCTTGGGGACGCCCGTTTTTGTCCGAAATCAACACGACCCATAATTTGCAAGAAGATCACTGGGGATTGTTCTAGGGAACGCAAAACCGCGACGTTGATCGCGACTGTCTTTGTATTCGTTAAATCCCCGTGTGCTTAAACAAAATGTTCTTAAAAATTCACCAAACTCTTCTGCAAACTTTACTCCTCGAAAAGCAAATTTAATCACCCCTCGGACAAATGAACGAAAAGAAAACTTCCCGAGGAGAGGGGAACCAGTCGAGACGTGAGTGAGCATAAAGTTTTTGAATAATTTTCATGAATTTTGTAAAATTTGTCGGGGGTCAGCCTTTACGGGCGCACGGAGAATCATTCCGACGCTCCAACGTCCGCAAAGGCGGCCCTTTGCGCGAGCAAAACGGACCGGCCAGGCGGGGCTCTCCACCGTGGAGGCACGGCGAGAGCCACCCTGGGAAAATCGAAAACCCAAAAAGAAAAACGCAATGAAACACAAAAGAAGAAATTTACCTAGTGGCGACAAGCGCCAAATTTAAGATCAAAATTCCCGACTGGTCCCATTCGAAGAGTTGGACTCAGCTCTTTTATACTCTGGTTCTACCCACTCTTTTGTCTCTCCTTTATTCCCCTGGTGTCCCTGAAGCCGTTAAAACTTGAAAGGAATTCAAAAATTTAAAATTTAGACCGACACCCTAATATATATACATATGAGTTATGCCCTACAAGAAATCTTTACAACAACTTTAACACACGAACCAAGAGCCGACAACAAAAGTTAAATCGCGACAATAAAAACACTAGCCCATTGATCGAACGATAAAGATGTGAGCCCTTGGCGAATATATGCAGGCGGCCGCGTAAACAACAAAACCCCGCAATGGTCGGCGCGAGGTTCCAATTATGGTATAATATATAAGCGCTTTGGGGCGCCCGCGACAAACAAATCGTGACTTTTTTTATCGTTTTTAGAGAACGGAGTGGAGTAGGCGATCGGGAGACCTGTTAGAGGCCGTTTTATACGTGCCTAGGAGTAAAATTTTGGGTCCCAACTGAGTTATGGGGACCTGCGTAGATCTGTAGGGGCGGGCGGCCCCGGTTGCCAGTGGGATAGTTAGTATAGGACCAAGTTAAGGTACGGGCTCGAAAAATCGGGGAGTTGTCATTTTAGTTGTAACGATTTAAGACCTTAAAGTTTGGGTGTTTAAACGCCAGATTGATGGTTCCATAAGTATTTACGGTTGGGCGCAAGTTGACCCGAATGAGTAATTTTAAAGCCTTATAGGTCCCTAATTACGATGTTACCACCCCCTTTTGCCTGAACTTTAAGAAGATCCCAAAATTTCCAAAATCATAAAGCGCCCCTTACAAGTCGAAGTTATTCCCGCGTTGGGTCAATTTAGTTATCTTTTTACATATTCAAAACGTCCCGTAAAATATAAAATAACTTTTTCATTTTCCTGCGTGTCAGGATAGGTCCCCCAAGTCCCAAAACAACATGAAAGCTCAAAAACGCACTTTTGTCATGGGGGTTTCGCACAGCACCCCGACCCATCCTGGCACTTGGCATCATATGCAGCATACATTGTATTACTTAACAACAAATATGTATACGTATCATTTATGAATGCGCACCGGGATCGACCCTAGGGCACCTAATCAACAAAACTGTTAAGTCAGATTGCGGTGGAACATGAAATCTTGTCCCTTGTCCCGGGCCTATCCGACTACGTATCCGTGCCCCACTACAATACAAGTCAATCGCACAATGATAAATTTTTATTATTTATGAAGCAATAGCAGTTCTGGGATCGATCGGATACCCTGAAAATGGGAAACTGTGATTCGGCTGTGGTGCGAAATCACCCCGCACACCTAGGGCTGGTGGAGCGTTATTACATGATTACCACACAACAACAGAACAATAATTTTATTTGGCATACAAATTAAATAATACATCGTCAAGCCCCTGGATCACGCTCCACCGGTATCCGGTCGCCCTTTTTACAGTTGCATTTGACACATGTTTTGCGTACTTTTGAATACTTTGAATCTGGCCAAAAACTCGGGCTGTTACATCTCTTAAATATTTTTGGATTTATTAGACTCTTTACTTAGGGTAGAAGTAAATTTTGTAGGAAGAGTGTATAGAAATGTAAGATTTGTATCAGAATGTTATGATGTTATCTGTTATGATGTACAGCCTTTGAGATCAATTTAGTTGAAGTTTGAAAATTTTCCGAAATTGCGAAAAGTTTCCTAAAATTCCCAAAATTAAAATTTAATTACGGAAAAGAGGGTAAAAGGACGACATTACTCTTCATGATTGATACCGAAAAACGTCCCTTCTCCCTTATTATTCGGTAATTTTGGAAGTTTTCCCTTGTGAGTTTAATTTTGTAGTGAGTTTCATATGATTTCGCTTATTTTCTCATCCTTTGTTATGTCATATTCGCACGTAATTATCTGACAACATTTTGACTGCAAATATAACACAATGATTGTTATGGTACAATATATATAGGTATATAGCACGTACCTCCATATCAGTATTGGGTTTTAAAACGGGTCCCCGGTTTAGTTTCGGGTGTCCCCCAGGAAAAGGTCCGGCTGCCGGGGTGCCAAATCCCAGAGGTTCTCATTTGTTGAAATTTTATACTTTCGTAGATAATTCGTAATTGGGTTTGCTTTAATCGCTCTAAATTTTAGTAACCAGTCTTCTTACGATCAGGCTATTCAGGAGCCACTTATTCCGCTTGCAGTACTTCGTTTGGCAACTTTACTATTTGCATCGGTGTCATACTTTATTTGCTCTACGTTATTCCCATGGCTACTCCCTAATAGTATCGCAGGTTGTTGTTCGTTACTTATAATAGATATGGTTCAATGTTACTCGCCCTACTTGGTCTGCCCTTCTATCGTTCATTTAGGTCCTCCTAAGTTCTCGCACGCTTGCACTTAATTCTCTGGCGGTTCACGCTCGCTTCCCTGATTACGCTCGCTTACTGCGTCAAACGGCCGAGTTCTGCATCGCGCACTAATTGACTGACCCAGTCCCGCAGGTTGCGCCGACAGTAATTGGAAACCATCGGTTCCTCAAATTGTGGGCGTTCCTGCCACTCCATGTGCGGTTCATCTCGTTCCCAAGCGTCAGCGGCATTGAAAGCGACTGGCTAGTACGGGAAGTATACGTTGTTGCCGATGGTTGGCGATAATTCGCTTGAATTCGACCGTCCAGGATATTGCATCCTGGTTAGACGCGACCCATCGGGGTATTGGCCTATGCGACAATGATAGGCCCTCGTGGTGGTACCGGCCGGGAGAGTATTCCTAAGTGGCTTTTGATCTTCTTGAAAGCTGCGTTGGGGTTGGTCGCATGGAGCTGCTCCAACGGTGCCTTCCGGTAGATGTATTGGTAGCCTCCAAGCAAGATGACGCATTGGGTCAATGGTGTCACGACCGCGCTGGCAAGTTGGATTATGCGAACTAGCGTGGTGCCAGGCCATGCGCAGGCTAACCATTTGTTGTCACCGGCTATTTCCAGCAATGGCAGCGCAAGCGCGTCATCCACGACAATGACGTGCTGCCAACGGATATATCCTGAGGTGAGGTATTCACGCACCTCTTCAAGGAGTCGCCCCATGACGTTATGGCAGCGTCTGGGTTGTTCGCCTTGCCGTAGTTGCTGGCCGAGCGCCCGACGTCCCAGTAAGCGTCGGTTGTTGCTTCAAAAAGTGGTTGGTTGCCGGTAAGGTGGAGGATTCGCGCGTAGCTTGAGATGCTGAACTTACGGAGCAGGATCGGGCGCATGACATGCTCCAGCAATGGTTTAAGCCGGGCACTTGTGATGTTGTCGATCAACTCGTTCTTCAGTGCCCGCCCTTTCGCTTTGATCTGCTGCGCCGTCCCGATCATGTCCATCAGTTCTTTGGCGGCTTCCATTAGGCCGAGTACGAGGAACACCCTCACTTGGTAGTGTTGTTCGACGGTTCTGCCCGTGATGCCGTCATGACGGAATAGTGTAGGAGCCTCATGCATATTGGATAGCTCCGGCCGCTCGGTACCATGCGATAGCAATAGGATGTAGAGCTTCGTCAGGTTGACGTGGTAGATTGAGATCCTGGGTAGACGGAACATGATTGCTTCGGGCGGGGCGTACGGTCCGATTGTAGTTAACCGTGTGCCGTGGCCGTCTTCGGACCGTCTGTTCCCACTGTCATCGCGTCGCTGAACGCTGTCGTCCACCTGACTGTCACCGCGTTGCCGAACGCTGTCGTCCATCTGTAATAATACAATTCTTATAGGTTGGTGTCCGTTTCTTGTGGAGGTCAGTTTTAGCTACGCATACTTGTGTACTAGAGCGCGGTTACTTACACGATTTCTATTTTCTACTCTCAAATTCTTACCCGCATCTGCAAGCGGAGCTTTCTAGATACTAGAGAACAGGGTGCCTTGTTGGATTCTGCCAGCTACTTACTACCCTATTGAGGTACTCGCTTGCGAGCGAATTTTTTACTGAGTTTTAATTTTCTTCATCATCCCTTGGTAGTTCGTTCAGGCGAAAAACTCCAGTGCAACGAACGTAATGGCCCACCCAGTTGACCAGTTCCATGTGGTAAGCGGGTGCCACCACTGGTTCAGTCCATCGCTGGCGATCCTCTCCCCGGTTGAACGGTCCGACCGTGTCCCAGGCTTCGGGTACCAACAATGACGCTGACCATGTGGGCATGATGACGTTCCGCAGGGCCTGATGTTCTTGGGTAAGACGCAGTTTCCGGGCGCGCAGTTCCGCAGCCCACGCCTCACTGGTGTAGTTGAGGCGTTCCAATGCGGTGGCGGCGGGGCAACGAAGACGGCCGCACTTTCTCGGAGGCGCCGTTCGACCTTTCTAGTCGTCGCTTAATACGTTTCATGAACGCACTGGGTGAGTAAAGAAGTGCTGTCCTCGCGCCACACCTGGTTGTATCCGCCTAGAACGATGACACAGTCCGTTTGTGGCGTGATGAAACCATTGGCCCACTGCACTAGATCGGGCATCTCCATGTGAGGCCAGGCGAAAACCAGCCAATGGTGCTGGTCAGTGACGTTGAGTAGCGGTGACGCTTGTTCGTCGCCCATGATGACAACCTGGGGCCATCGCGCAAGGCCCTCCCGGCGATACGCCCGGATCTCTTCCAATAGCCGACCCGTTACATTGTGGCACGTTCGGTAGCAGCAACATTCGATGTGAGTCGTGCCAGTTCCCCAGAAATCGTCGAAAGAGATGGTGAGCAAGGGCCGGGCACCAGTGGCTTCTAACTTCTCTGCGTATTTGATCATGCCAAATTAGGCCAGTAGGATTGGCCGCATGATGTGTGGGTAGTAGGATTTCAGCCAGTATCGTACCTTCCAGCGGTAATCGGCGGTGAAGAGCTATACTGCGGAGGTGCAGCTCACTCGGACTGCTGTCCGCCTCAGTCAGTTCTTTCACGGCGTTATTGAAGCCCAACAAATCCAACATGCTGAGATGGAAATGCTCCGATGCCCTAGACAGACGCCGCCCATTGTGTTGGAAAGGGTCGGCTGTCGTCGTTTCGTTGGCGAGCATTGGCCAGTGGATTCCTTTGGGAGCGAAAATCTCTCCGCGAGGGCCTGGTTGAATTCTGTAGAGGGGTAAGGTCGGATAAACGCAGCCGCCGTTGACCAGTGGCACGTGCTGTACACGCCATTTGGCAACAATGGCATCTGGATATCGTTGGTACTGTAGCTTCGTCGCATCTATAATAGTGGTAAGAGCAATAAGTCTAATTTTGAAGATTATTTGCGTGTGGGTCGCCTTAGTGTTCAATCCCCCTTTTTACCCTTGGTTTTGTCTTTGTTTGGAGGTACGTGCTAGCGTGGGTTTTCAGTTAGTCTACTTGTAAATCCGATTCACTTGAGTCGGACTCCTCATAAGGTGGTGGTCGGGGCATTCGTTGTCGCCAGGCTGCGGGGTGTAGTTCCTGGCTAGAAGGATATCGTGGGAACAAGGTTGGTGGTAAGGTTCTGCCTGGGGAGCGTTCTCCCATCAAAAGTTGTCGTGGGGTCGGTACGGATGCACTGGTCATTGAGGTGGTGACACTGGCGGATTAAGTGCGTGTAGTAGACGCTAGCCTAGTTGATGTTCCTGCAGTTTCACTAATGGTTGCCTCTGATTCCCGGAAGGTTACGCGTCTGGGTCTGCGTAGGGCGTCTCCTACTTCCTCGTCTGATGCTGCGCCGTATGGCCTAAAGACCCGATCCCTGGCCTGGCGATGCAGGAGATGTCTAGTTGGGACCGTTGCATGGGCGGTACCAGGTCGCATTATTCCGGAAGAGGTGGTGGTGGCGACAGTGGTGGGCAGCAGTTCAGTGATGGTCACTGTGGACGTTCCCGGTTGTTCAGTAGTAACAAACTGGATAGTTGAGCCTCCTTGTGCCGATACAACTTGTTTCCGCTGAGTGGACCGTCCGACAATTGCCTCTCCTCGCTCTTCTGGTAGTGCTCGTGTGCGAGGAGGAGTATTTAGAGTCACTGCACGACCAGTTCCTCTCCGGGGTTCACTGCTTCATTCCGCAAGTGTTAGTTCGCTTTGCGAGCCAGAGGTTCCCGGTTGCGTGCTAGGTGTCCTTGAACCGCTGCTTGACGTTTCCTGTCCTGCCTGACTGAGCCGCTCGGCAGAAGATGGTTCCTGTGGGGTTTGGCTAGTTCGCTCATCGTCTGCTTCCGCTGCCCTCACGTCTACAGTTGTACTTTCTCCAGAGGTCTCTGACAGATAACTGGACATTGGTGACCCTGGGGGTGGGTGAGTGATGGCTGGTTCACGAAAGACCCAATGGTAGGGAGACATAGGTCTGTCGGCGGCTGCTGGTGGAGCGCTATACGGACGCATTGTGGTATAGTCTCCTACAGTTTGGGTAGACATTTCCATTGGTACCCGCAGCCGTGACGCCATGATATGTTCGGCTGGTCGGGATTGAAATAACGGGTGGTCCTGAGCAGCGATCATAATAGCGTATCGTAAATATCCTGAGGTGTATGGTCCAGGTACGACGATTCCCCCGGAAGCTCCTCGTGGTGTGGTGGACAGCGTGCTATCCGCTGGATAAAAATGTTGTCCTTCGAGTATCCCAACACCTACAGTCGGTACGCCGAATGGAACTTTCTCGCTTGTAGCCACTATTCTTTCCATCGTGGTTACTGGCACAGTATGTTGTCCGTATTCTACCTGCGTATCTCGGCTGCCGGGTTCTGGTATGTACAAGAAGGCCTCTTGACTGGTGACCTGTTCCTGCGTTATCGGTGGCCAGGATGGTTCTATTTCTCTATCCGGATCAGTCAGTGGAATCCGATTCCTGACCGTCCTGAGATTCTGAGGTTCGTAGTCGTCAGTCCGATACTCAATGTGTTCCATTGCTGCTTGCTCGGCCGCGATCTCGGCGTATGTCAGGCGATATAAGTTAGGGTCATTAGGGTCACCCATTTCTACACTTTCAGTGTCGGAACTATCGCTGATTGCTAGGGCTGAGGGGTTTGGTTCCAACAATGTCACGAGAACAAAAATATCCAATACAAATAAAACAGGTAATTACGAGGAAAATAGACGATTATGCCTGATTATTTAAGAATGTCAGAGATATAATTGGTCATGAGTTGATGGAAACCAGGCACATTTTTTGCCGATATATAAGGTTCCATCTTAAGGTGGTCGGTTAGGTCGCGTTCCCACGCACCTGGTTCTTGTAAGGCTGGAGGGAATTCTAGTATATGTGATTTGGCGACTGTTTGTAGATGAGTGGTTTTAACGCCTTTAAATAGGCCAATGAATACCTGTTGGCTGAGGACGCGAAAGCCGTCATCACTTCTCCACCACCCCATTGGAACTTAGGACAAGACAATATGACCTCTTGGTCAAATCCCCCCTCCAGTTTGAAAGTGTTGCCCCTCCAGTTTGATATTGGTGGGGGCACCACTATCAGACTGGAAGGGGCACCAATATCAAACTGGAGGGAGCACCCATATTAAACTGGAGAGGGACACCAATATCAAACTGGACGGGGCACCACTATCTAACTGGATGGGGCACCAATATCAAACTGGAGGGAGCCCAAATATCTAACTGGAGGAGGATACCGATATCAAACTGGAGGGGGCACCGATGCACATTGGAGGGGGCACCAATATCAAACTGTAGGGGGCATCAATATCAAAATGGAGGGAGCGCCAATACCAAACTGGTCGGGGCAACAATATCAAACTGGAGGGAGACCAATATCAAACTGGAGGGCGCACCGACATCAAACTGAAGGGGACACCACTATCAAACGAGTTTTTAAAAAGAACCATGGGACCGGAAATACACCAAAACGATCGTACATACCTTTACAACCTATCAAAACAAACTCGCAGCATTAGGTTCTTTTCGTTGAGTTCTATATACCAGTGTTACGTACGACATGTCGTATGTAACACTGGTTACATACGACATGTCGTATGTAACACTGCCTACATACGACATGTCGTATGAACACTGGTTTACATACAACATGTCGTATCTAACACGGGTTACATACAACATGTCGTATGTAATACAGCTTTAAATATAAAAATGCTTTAAAAAAGCTTTATAATAAAAATTTTCGAGTAGATGGGTGCATTATTATGTGAATCAGCAATAATGCCACCTTGTACTCGATATTTTTGTTACGTGCGACATGTCATATATAACATAGATATATACATACCACATGTCGTACGTAACTCTGTCACCTACGACATGTCGTATTTATCACCGTTGTATGCGGCATGTCGTACATAACAAAATTTTGGATTAGAAGGGCGCATTATCCTGTGAACGACCAATTACGCGCTTTATTTAATCAAATTTAGCATATTCATGGCTAACTCCTATACATGCTTATACGCGGATAGGAGGATTATCCCACTGAGGCTTGGACCCCTCTGGGGGAATGTCGATAGTCTCTTCCCCCCAACAGGAAGCACCCTGATCCGCCTGATAGTCTAGCCCCGTTCGCCAACCCGCTGCCCGCTTAAAGGCCGACAACGGACACCCGCCCCCGTGGCGCGGCTCCCATCCCTCATCCCCTGAGACCCCGAAACTACATTATCTGCGGTTAAGACCATTCGTAACATCAGAAATATTGTTACATACAAACGCTTATGCGTAACAACTCACCAAAGTTGTTACGCAGAACCCGCTTTGCGTAACAACTCACAAAGGTTGTTACATACTACCGAATATAATGTTTCCATACCCACGTGTGTATATGCTGACGATGTCGAGTAAATGCACACATTTCTCTGTGAACGACGCAAATATTCGAGGAATTCATGAGAATCATCCTCATCACCTTCGCCTAGCGTTATGCGGGGTTCACGTTATAATGTTACCGCTGTTTGGAACTTTTGCCCCCATGTAGTCGCATCCTACCGTATAGACAGTCAGGGTGGCACCCATACTGTTAATCAATTGCAGAGGGTGTACCACACACCCCTAGCTAATACATGTTTTCTTGATAGTGTCGCACACACCCTTAACTAGCAATTTGGCGAGTTTAACTATAAAGGACAACGTATGTAGCTAATGCGGTTATTAGTAAACTGTTCTGTGTAGTTTTTTTCTAGATTTACGATATTTGTATCTAGCCCATATGAACATTGCTCAAATAATTCCGAACACTGCCAATAACACTTCGAGAAGACACGGTGTGCCTGACACTGTCGAGAAGTGGTAATACTCGTAACTAGCTACCGTTGAAATTTTTTTTAAAAACATGGGGTGCCTAAGAAGCCTGTTGTCAACAGCGTGCCCGACACTGTGTGGTGTACATGGGTTCCAAACGTTGGGGGTATTATAGCGTGAACGCCGCATTAATACGTCATCACCGTCATAATCATCAAGGGCTGGGAGAGCTATGTTTGTTGATGAACATCCGTGTTATCAAACAGTATCTTTAGGTACTCACTTGGTTCACGGGATGTAGTGTACTCATCGGAGGTTTAATCGTTAAGCCTGATTCCGAATGAAACATAGTCCTCTGACCTCTTTGGCACACATTCTGATTTCGGAATGAGTCAGTTGCAATCTCATGCATTATAGGATGAGTAGTATTTTCTCAGGTAGTCAAAAATACGTTAAAGTTTCTGCTGGAACGATAGGCAATATTGTGTCCTGACCTACATGTCGCGCGATATTTGCTGCTTATGTGGCAATAATCTTTAACCTTGTCGTAAAAGAGCTTATTACTGCATATCGTACATCCCGTTGTTGCTTTAAAAGTATTCCAGTCATAGGTCGTCATATCGAGTAATACTGTATTGTTGACTCGTCGTTGACATTGTTGGCCGAGATCGATTACTTTCCTAAGAAATTGTTCCACTGCGTCATTTTCTCGGTATACTAGCAGTGTTCAGATATCTACGTTACCATAGCATCCACAACCGAATACATCTACGAGTCCAAATCCATCAACCTGCTGTTGCTGGAGCGGGTTATTATAGGATGTAGCTGATCAGGGTTCACATTCACTTACGGGAAGGAGAATTGCCTACAAATCAGCATAGGTTGTGTGGGCACACCGTAATATTTTGTGAGTATTCCGGAACTGGAGTACATCATGTTTAGGAAATATAGCTCGTGTAGCTTTATTCTCGTTTGCACATGTCAATATGTTGATCCAGTTTTTCATCTCAATACTGAGGAATGAGACATTGGGCGCACACTTGCTTCTTAACTTTAGAGCCACACTGGTTGGAAAACAGCCGATCATATCATTGATCCATGAGAAATGATTGTCAATATAGATAAGGTTGCTGGTTCTCGCAAATCTGCATCATAAACTCGAAGTGGAAGCACTTTATTGCTCTTCCACGTAAATACGTCAATACCAATATTGTTCTGCGCCTCGAATATTGTTATAAATTCTAAGGTTACTGGAAAACTGACATCATTCAACATTAGTGAGTTGATATACTTGGAATAATGCGATAGTCGCTCGCCGTAATTAATATTCTATAATTTTTTGGCTTTGTTACATTATACCAACAAAATTATACCTACCTAATTAGCCATTCCGATAACGTTCCACGAAGGCATCAATGTCACGTCGATGGTCTATATGATGATTAATATTTGTAAAATATCTTTCGCCGAGAAGACATTTTTGCCAAAGAGTGACAAAGAGTGAGTCGAGATCATGGTATCTGGTTTCGAATCTTTCTCGAACGTTATTTTTATTACAGCATACTTCTTTACACCATTGCACAACTTGAGCTTGCCTGGTTAGCAAATGCTTCAATTCGGAAAGACCGACAATTAACGATGATATCGGATTTAGCGTTATTATGAAGGTTAACATACGGTGAGATTCCGTGAAGTCGCGAAGAGTCGTAGCTCGTAGATGACATTTAATTACTGCTGATTGGGTATTATACTTATGTTACAGGTATTTTATGCAACTAGTATTAATCAATGCTATTTAATAATTTCCTAAAGCGTGCCTTTTTAATAACTTTATTTAACACTTCAACACCTATATAGAATATTCATTGTAGCTTATTATTAGGGTCAGGAAGCAGACTCTATGCGCTTGCTCCAACTACTACACGACCTAAGCTTTTCTGGTTATGGCAAATATTGCAATTACTTAAATATTCATGTGTGGTCTTGTAATATTATTATAAGCTGTGCTCTATGAGAAACATTGAAAAAATAAAGCTACGACAATTCATATATGAAACCAAAATTATTAGCTGCTAGTGAGCTCCAAGACCGTAGTTCTACAACCTAATAATATAATGCACGTATCTTTAAGACTGAACTAAGTGAACAAATGTGTGGTGTTTTAAACAATATATTGCGTATTAGTGTCTTAACGTGACGTCATGGCGTAAGAAAGCATGATAATCTATTTGTAGTCACCTCAGCAAAGATGAAACCATTGGCTTCCGAAGCGCCGGATACATCCAATAAAAGGAAACCATAAAAATAACTCGAATCTCAGCCAATCAGCGCGCGAATTAAATGTAAAAACTACCGGTTTTGTTCGAGAACCACCATTTTTTACACTACTGACATATACAGTCTATACGTTCGTTCAGCACTATACTCATTTTCGTAGGAGACAATTGGATCACTCGTTGTTTTCTTTGTAGGTTTAGTTGCAGTAACAAATTCAACCACACCAAAATTATAACATCACTTTGAAAGGCTGCACAGGGTCTAAAGATTATAGATATTTCACCTTTTCCCAGATGAATTAAGTATTGTGTACTTTGTACAATGTTGACGGAACTTTTGCAGCCGCGGCGAATTGAACATCGAATCGTTTTGGTGAAAGCCTTGTACGTTAGCCACTACCATATTTATATGGTATTGCTTGGTTCCTTAAGGAACCTCACAAAGCGAGGAACAACCGCACGTACAAACGCTTTAAATCGGTTTCTCTGTGTGTCATTACCTTTATTTGTTAGAAATAAATGGTTTAAGGTACGCAATGCTAGAAGAAAACGATTTGTGCTCATTAATCATTCCAAGCGATTCTAAACGGCTTCGTTCTAACCATGAGTTGATCGGCCGAGCAGACGTAGCGCCTATAAAATTCATTCATCACAAACGTATCATCCTCATAACAGCTCAGACACAACAGTTAAGTCAATATATGAATCCCGAACAGTATGTTTTGAGGCATTTTGAAAATATTCTTGAACATTCCTCATCGAAAATATGGCACATATGAGTTCCATAATAATAGCTAGGTGACGAATATATACTATCACAACTTGGATATGCAGAACGCGACTAGGTTTAGTTTCTCATCTTGTGTGGGTTAGCCACTTCAAAAGCTTTATTGGATATATTATAAAACCCACAAAAACAATATTGCTCGGTTTTTCACATTTCAGATAGCCGGGACATTTTATGGCACCTGTAGTTCCCATTGCTCAAATATGTGAACCCCTGGAGCGTGTTTCCTAGAAAAATTTTGGGGTCGGTAATTCACATTGGTTATTTTTCCTACCGGTAAAACAACTGGTCCCTATTCTCTTCTGAAATTTCGTTATGATGCTAGCTATTTGATTAAACACGTAAAAAATTGTTTAACTGTGACAAATTCGTGTTATCCCTGTTTCTGACACAATTTATTAACTAATACTGCTTAGCATTGAAAAAACTAATTCTGACAATTTTCTTAATACCACTTTAAACCGTGCGGTTATTCCACCGCTGACAAAATTCGGCACCTTTTGTTTATGTAATCTGGAAATTTTTCGCGAATGGAATAGTCGTCAGTACCAAAAATGTGTAATATACATATATATATATAAGTTCTTTTAATCAAATGTTACAACTGTCGTGGCAGTTCATGCATAGTTATTTTGGCCCATGTCAAGTTTAGGGGCTGGACGTTATATCGCTAGAAAAAATAACAGCTTAGAGCAGGGGCTCGGGGGCGGTAGCCGACTTAGGCTTAGTACATGGCTCATGCCCATATAGGGACCTCATGCTAGGCTAAGATTAAGGTTTAGGGTTAGTATATAGAGAACGGCATGGTATGCATTATATTTCGGCTCATAAAGTTGACGCGGGCCGTTATTTTGATACGTTACCTATTCATTTAACCTCTTACAGTATTGTCTGCTAATATTTGTGAATCTACAGTTGACTTTAACCTATACATTTGACTTTTACCTACATATAACATTTATGTGAACAACGTGATCGCAAGATATTTCAGATATATTTTTCATTAATGCTTAATCTGATTACATGTATACTTCAATAAGTAATACTGTTTACAAGTATTATTTAATATATAAATATGTCATGAGAACATATACTTGCTGGGACAAAAATCAAAATTAAAAAAGGTGCCGACGAGCAGTTAAACAAGCAATTTCTAAACCAGTACATCTGCGAGACAGATCACTAGGCCACGTTGTCGTTAAGATGTTTTGTATTACATTGTGAGCGAGCGTTTCTCAATTAGGATTGAAATGTTACGGGTATATATCTTAACTTTTCAAAAACTGGAGCAACCACAACGCAACTATGAGCCACAAACCGAACCAACGATCCAGTAACAAAAACAAAGACAGTAAGTTCGAGAATACAACCAGCTATACAGTTGTACATCTATAAGACCATTTCACCTCACGATTTTATAGATTTCATACGTCTTTATAGTGTTTGTAACAGGATCGTTCCGGCCCCGTTACGAATGTTTTCATGAATCTACCAACCAATAATCGTATTGCAGAATCTACCAACCAATAATCGTATTGGAACACGTTAGCACCTCTATCCCGTTTATAAAATATACTGCTTATTATCTGTTGTTTATTTTATAGAAAATGCCGTAAAATATATGTCATATCTTATCCGTGGTTTATTTTATAAAAAATTCCGTAAAATATATGTCATATTTACAAGTGGTTTATTTTATAGACAATGCAGTAAAATATATGTCATATCTTATCAGTGGTTTATTTTATAAAAAATACCGTAAAAAACACATGTCATACCTTATATTTTATGCCGTAAATACATGTCATACCTTATCAGTGGATTATTTTATGCCGTAAAAATACATGTCGTATCTTATCAGTGGATTATTTCATAAGAATGTCGTAAAAAATATGTCATATATTATCAGTGGATTATTTTGTTTAAAATTACTATAAGCTATAATTTGTTCTGATGCGGTATACCATTATTTGAGTAGTTTTTGCCTTTATTTCCCGAATTCTTACTGAGACGAGTGTTATGAACGAACTAGGGAGAATTAAACCGTTCCAACCGATTTGTAAGACTGAACATGGAGCCCCGTACCGACAGCAAAAAGGGAAGCAGCAGAATGGGAGGAGTCGTCACCACACGTTGAAACTTTGAAGGTTAGGACCGTTCGGGAATAGGAGGCCCCTGGCTGTACGTTCAAGTTAACAAGTTTATAGAATAGAAACAAAAAATATCAAATTTACCTAGTTATAGCTGTATACTAAGCAATGGTCACGGGAAATCACAAGTCGCAACTAGCTAAATTTACACGTACGGTAGCATTCGAGCTTACAAAGGACGACGGATACCGGGTTGATTTGACCGCCCGCACCCGTCTAGTGCACTATGATCCGGGAATGGCCGGAGTACTTCGGTAAAGTATGTGGATGACTTTAGCTAGGGATCAAACTGCCCGGACGATGTTAAGATCACGCCCTTAACGCGACACGATCACCGCTACTTACGCTAAGTTAGGTGATCGCGAAAGGAACCGGACCGCCACCTTTACGTATATTATTATTTGCATATATAACTTTGTAGGTATTTATGTGTGATGACGATGTGTGCATACCAAGCCTCTATGCCTTCCCTCACCACCCGGACCATCTTTAATTGCGCCTACCTCAGGCAAACTGGTCTTTTCGCCCTATTATTCCGCCATAAGGTGCCTTGACACGACTCCCCCACCCTCTGAATCCTTGTTGTCGCACCCTATTTCTGAACTGGTGCTTGTGACCCTTCATTTTGCTCTTCCTACCTAGATAAATCCAACGATGCACGTCGGGCTCTCGCCCGATGCTCCGCTGACCCTCTGTAGTCACTCAAAGGTGCCTAAATTTCTGCTGCCAACCACTAGTGGGCACAGATAATCTGAGATTTTTCTCTCAATTTCAAACTGGGCGAACCGCTCCTCATTGTGTTCGTCTCGTCGGGACGTCTCTAAAAATACCCGGCGGGTCACCGCCCGCCTCCCCATTAACGCGGGACGGCCGACGAAAGTGCCCCCACCGTCGCCACCACTCTCTCAAACCATAGTGATTTTAGCGCCTTTTTTACCCCTGCCGTTCGGGCCATGGTATCACCCCTCATTCGAATCGCCATCAGACGGCGAGCCTAACGATACCCGGCGGGTGTGGCTCCGCCCAACCGTTAACGCGGGAGAGTCCGCTAAACCCCTACGTTCTAATACACGTCGGAACCCATATGTGGATCCCGACCCGCTTCTACGTCTACCCCCCTTGTGTTTGGTATCAATCGACTCCATTTTTCGTCCTGGGACCGAATCTCCCCTAGCCCTCGAAAATTCCCCGGGTTTCCCCTGTCCCACCGCCCGCCCACATCCCGTCTCGCTCTCGCCGTGACCTCGCTGTCCTTTTTCTCGCTTGTTTTCTATTGTCGCTTTCTCTAACCGACTTCGTTGCTCAGTTGTCGTCGTTGTTGTTTTTGTTGTTGTGCTGTGTGTTGTATGTGTACTCGAGCGACCTCTCTGTAGCTCGTGCGGCCCCTGTGTCTCGTGCATACTATATGTGCATGTGTGTAGTATATGTGTATATATGTGATGTGTGTATGTATATATAGATATATATGTGCATAAGGACAAAGAAAAATGGACGGACAAGGACACCACGTACTAAGAAATGCTAAAATTGTAAGTTTTACGGATGGACTGGACGCAGATGATTGGAACGGACGGGGGTGCGTTTAAGGCCCTCCCGTGGGTTTCTGGGTGCCCAGAGTAGCGCTCCATCCTTTTAGGAGTCCCTTGGAGGATGTTCTACCTACAACCTCGAAATGGGCCGATTCTCGTTATTGGTTCCCTCTGGGACATGCGGGAATCAGCTTGGAGTCACGATTGAATATCGTTTTCTTGACATTTTGAGGTGTCCTAGCGACTAGGGTCACCTTCCACAACGCGACCAAGTCGATTCGACGAGCGGCTCATCAAGACCACAAAGAAGATGTCGTTGTTTGCCGACCCAATTAAGGCAGGAAAGCTTAAACAATCCAAAAGACGGGACAGATTGCAACTTTTGAGGACATTGCGGGGAATTGTGTGGTGATCCAACCATTCTGGGATCGTATGTTGTCGTAAAGACGTGGGCGTTGGATTTGATTTCAAAGAACATCCGGTGCTAATTGCAGGAAATTTGAGCTTAAAAGCTCGGATTTCATGAGAAAATAGGGGCAGAAATCGCAGATGGCTGACCTCCGACTATTCGGGGGGTCCAAGTTTGATGTCGGCAAGTTTGATTGAAGCCGACTCTCCCTAAAGACGACGACGGCTTACAGTAGCTGTCAAATTTGAATTTCCGGAAGTGTCCCCAATTGGACGCCAAAGAAGAAACCCAAAAAAGTGGGCGTCAAGAAATCGTCAACGATTGGATGGCGACAAAATCGCCATCCCACAATACAGGCCCGAAAGTCGACATTACGACCAACGCGTCGACTCTTGGAATCAGTTCGACTTCGGCAACGCGGAGATCGGTCGCTTTACTGACCGGCTCCGACGCTTGAGTTTTGCAGTATGGTTTTACGTCGATTTGTGTTTTCTCGTGCTTTTCGTTTTCTCCGTTTGGAATGGGATTCGATGGTTGGAGGACCCGCGCAGACATCTTCCGTCTCGCGGA
Source organism: Trileptium ribeirensis (assembly GCA_030248225.1). NCBI lineage: Eukaryota > Metazoa > Nematoda > Enoplea > Enoplida > Thoracostomopsidae > Trileptium > Trileptium ribeirensis. Next base: position 21,901 of record JASANE010008898.1, on the reverse strand, counting down.
AGGGGACTAGCAACTGCTGTCCCGGATCGAATATTGTAAGTCAGGAGGAGAACCGAGAGTATGGGGGTTTAGTTTCCCCAAATGTAACAGTGACAGGTCGTTCATAGGCAGTCTAATAAGTTCGTTGACAACCCTCCTCACATCGAGTCCCGTTTTGGGCATCTTGAGCGATTGCAAGGGATGGTGACAGATTGCAGGTGATAAAGTCGAAGTCCTTCTGATTCCCCGTGGTCGTAGGTAGGGCACACCAAAATGGACGCTCCACGTCCATGTTTTTACATGACCGGCTATTCTTGAGTTAGGGTTGTAGAATATTGCTGAGACGACCACGGTAAAATTTCCTTGAACATGTACGCTGAAAAAACAGGGCTTGTTTCACGGTTTGCTTTTATGGTTTACAAATTTACAGCTTAGTTGATTGTTCGACGCTCATGCCGTGTTTGAGCTCACACAGAAATGCAAGCAGTTTAGAAACGGACGACTAGCCTCCGTCGGGCTTTAGGAAGCGCCAAAATTTGTTTATCCGAATGAGCTAAGAAAATTTGGGCATACAAAAGATTGAACAAATTCTAAGTCTCCTAACTTGAGGCTAAGGTGTTCGCTGTTCATGAGGATTTGCCTTACTTGGCCCCTCTTGGTACAACTAGCAGACCCATTAGTTTATAGCGTTTTAGTGTTCATTCATAAAATAAAGAACTACAGGTTCAGGACACCGTTTTCTCGCGAACGCAGTGGACGGATTAATCAAACCCGCTATCCACTAGAACGGCTGACCGAAGCAATGTTCCCAAAAGAACCTGATAAACGGCCTGCGGGCCGATGCCCCCAGCCATCCAAAAGTCCGCCAGACTTATTTGGTGCCGCATGCAAATAGTTTGCGATTAAAACACCCTACCCCCATCCCGAAACTACCCGGTTAAAACAATCGAGTTTACTGATGTTCACTATAGCATAGAGACATGGTCTTCTCTCGAGACCAATGGCAAAAAAGTGGATATAGTTAAATCAGCTGACGACCGGCCCTATAGCCGCATTCAGTCTGTATCCTTGCGTGAGAAGCACCTTGTGCTCCCGCCTCCAAAAATTTAAAATACTTCTTCCCCATACCGAGAAAGAAAACTAATTGCCTCGCCCAGGCCATTTCGGCCCCAAACCCAGCGAGTGCAAAATCCCCGTTTTCCTTTGAAGCGAGCTGATCGCTGAGTTTAACTCGATTTCACTATTTATCCTGAGTTACCTGTTAGGCTATGTACTACGTATGACCCTGTTCTATTTCCTTTTTCTTTCATTTTCCTTTTTGCCATTTAGCAGATTCGATCCTGCACGGGGAATTCAAGCCTGCTGCAGATTCATTAGTCTTAACCATTCTGCCATAAAGGGATATAGAAACATCGGCAACTAAGTCGATAATAACTCAACAGTACAACAGTGCAGTTGAGACACTGCGACACTGCAGTGTATTAAGGCAATGGGATGAGCGTTACAGAGAGTCATCCAACGAGAAAAGAAAAGACGCAGACGCGTCCGGGGGCCGACCGCCCCGTGCTCCCTCGCCTAGTACAACCCTCTCAGGCCAAGACATAGGACCGAATAATTGATCGGCAGGGCGCATACTGTCTGTGTGATGCACCCCCACCATACCTCCTGCGGAATAGGCCGCGGAGTTGAAATAATTTCGTACCACCAGGCTCGTCCTTGATGGGGAAGCCCAGAAATTGTCTAAAAGATCGCATTGTGCTATTTTCACGCTACGACCCCTCGTTCCAAATCTGATGAGTTATTCCCCCTCTCTCCTCTGGTTTCCCTTTTCGGTCAGTCGTACTGTCTGATAGGCAAAGTCACCCAGCACAATAAAATGAACCTACGTGTAGATGTTACCGCGAGTGAATCGGTAGGATAAAAATGGCGACACCTTTAGGAGTACCACATCGCAGGAGTTGCCTTGAGTAGTAATCAGAGCGTGTTTTCGGCGTTGCCAGAGTAGAGGTTGCATAGTCAAGTCCTGTCGCCGTTCTTTCCCTTAATCCGGTCTAATGTCCGTCACCGCGTGTCTAAGATGGTACGCTAAGGAGCATTTTCTGAAGCACTCTAGGGCCTCTGCTTCATGCGCCCCATACCTGAAGAATCACTCGCACTGATACGAAGTAGGGATAACTGCCCCTAGTACGCGCATGCGCGGGTATCTGCACGCTCCGCCTCGGTTTTTCCTTTTTAACGCCCTGTGCCCCATAGCCTACCGAACCGAAGCGACCACCGCGAGTTACTACTGAGCTTCCCCGACTTTACTCACTTAGTCCGCCTCGATAGTCGTTCGGATACACTCGTCCCATCGATAAACCTTGATCATGTAAATAAACTTTGTATCATGAGCACCGAGTATAGTCTTAATTCATACCGAGACGATAGGAGCTTGCTGGTTTGTCCGCCCGGACGAGTAGGCACTGCTCGCCGCGGCTTGTGGGCGAGAATGTCCCAAGCATTGACGCGCAGGGCCTCCTGTCATTTTCCTTTAACTAATTGAATCAAGGAGTAAAAGTTTCAAAAGTCGACTCGCGAATCCCACGCACATTCCCGCTAGCTCGAAAGGTTTACTAGGGACTCCCCCATACATTTCGCTTCAACTAGACAGAAGCTACATTAGTCTAGTCGTACATACTCAAACCTAAATTCATTAAGAAAAGCAGGCCACGCCGTTGACCTTCCGACAATAAACTCTCAGGGCTTTTCGGAACACTGTAGGGGCCACATAGGCTACAATGCACGGAGCATATCAGGATCTTAACTAGGCAAAACAACTTGAGCCTCAATTTTCTAGGGCAGATTTCGCCTTTCACTTCAGCTTTTAACACAACTAAATTGAATTAAACAACTTCCGACGAGTCTAGGATAGGGAACGACGGCTAAGCTCCATGACCTGTGAGCAGGTGTCGGTGCTAGCCTCCTTGGGGGACCTCAAAAATCATACCAGAAACTAGACACGTGCGCAACCAATCGGGCGGGGTCCGAACACACCCCGTGAAGCGCGCCTGCGGCCTGTTAAGCTCCGTAGCTTCTTGGGTCTGACCAAGAATAGGGTTAAAATTTTGATCATTCACGGTCCGCCCTTGAGGTTACGATAGCCGGGGTCGTATGGGCATGGTGTTAGGAAGTTAGGAAGTGGGCACAGATGATTCGAGATTTTTCGCTCAACTCCAAAATGGCATTGGGTTCGTCTCGACGAGACACCTCCAAAAATATCCGGCGGGTCACGGTCCGCCGCCCGGTTAACCCGGGACAGCCGGCGAAAGCGCCCCTACCGTAGCCGCCACTCTCTCTAATCGTTGTAATTTCAGCACCATTTTTAACCCTGCCGCTTCGGCAGCGATATCACCCCTCATTTGCATCGCCGTTTGACGGCGAGTCCAACGGTGTCCAACGTCGCTCCGCCCAACCGTTAAGACGGGAAGGCCTGCCAAAACCCCCTATACTAATACGTCCGGATCCAGTAGTGGGTCCCGACCCAACAATACGTCTTCCCTCTCATGTTTGGTACCGATCGACTCCACTCTTCGTCCTGGGACCGAATCTAACCCCAGCCCTTCCTTCGCAAATTCCCCGGGATTCCCCTTGTCCCGCTTCCCTTCCAACGCCCTCTTCGTGTCCTCGCTGTCCTTTTGTTTTCTTGTCCTCGTTCTCTCTCTAACCGACGCTTTTGGTCGGTCGTTTTTGTTGTTGTTGTTGTTGGCGTGTTGTGAGTATGTGTTTATCCTGAGCGACTGTCGCTCAGGACGACACTATGTCTAATGTGTGTAGTGCACGTATTTGTATATGTGTAGACATATATGTTTATATATATTATATTGATATGTATCATATATTTGTGTATATATGTATATATACTTAATGACAGAAACAACATCGGACGGACGGGGACACCACATACAAGAGGCGATAAAATTTAAGAGTTTTACGGACGTACAAAATACGGACAATTAAGACAAACGGAGGGGGCGTGACTTTAGGGCCCTCCCGCGGACCCTAGGGGCCTTGGAGTAGGACCCCTGACCGGTTGGGAGCTCGTTGGAATTTGCCCTATCTCTGGCCTCGAGACGGGCGTTTTCCCGTCGTCGGTTCTCCCCTCCCCCAGGCGAGAGGTTGAAACATAGGTAGTCGCAAGAAAATAGTAAATTAGCTTGAGCTTTTTCGATGTTTTAAGATGTCCTCATGAGCGAGGGTCATCTTCCAAGTCAAATTTAGCTTAATTTCGGCAAGGCGAAAACCACAAAAGCCGAGTCGATTGCCGTCAAGTTGAGATGGGCTGGGAAGAACAAACAGTTGAAAGATGAGCAGATTGTCGCGCTAATTGGGGTTGAAGAAGGAAATTGCGTGACCCGAGACTCGTCGTTCGTGGTTCAAACTAAGCGGGGACCGGAAGCAGTTTGAATATTGTGACTTTAGGATCCGATTTCGCTGAATATCCGGCGATAAGTACGGGAAATTGGAACTTCACAATTTGGATTTTATGAGAAAATCGGGGTAAAAGTCGCAGATGGTCGACCTCGGACTACTCGGATGGTTCAAACTTGATGTCGGCAAATTAAATTGAAGCCGACTCTCCCTAAGGACATCGACGGCTTACGGTAGCTGTCAAATTTGAATTTTCCGGAAGTGTCTCCAATTGGACGACGAGGGAAGACCCGAGAAAGTGGGCGGACGACGACGAACGACGATTGGGTGGCGACAAAATCGCCATCCCACAACATGGGCGAAAATTTTGAGGCGACGACCAAACGCGTCGACTCGTCGAATCAGTTGGACTTCGACAGCGCGGAGTTCGGTCGACTTTACTGACCGGCTCCGACGCACTATTTTATGTGTATAGTTTTCATGCGGCTCTGATTTTCTTTCGCTTTTCGCTTTTGCTTCGGATCGACTCGATGGACGAAAGATTTCCGCGTAGGTTCTCACCTCGCGAAGCGGGTTCAGCTGGTGCTGCCCCAAGGATCAACGTTCGTAAGCATGAGGAAGGTCTAGAGATAGCGGGGGTTTAGTTTCCCTGTCAATTGAAAAGTAACAGGCCGTTCGTCTAGTTGCCTTCTGAATGTAGCGCGCCCCTCGCCCGAAGGAAGAAACATTCTCGTTCGGGTTCCAACTCACAGTCCCCACCGAAATGCTACACACAACCTTGTCTGAAATTAATCACTAATATCGAGTTCCGACGTAGGAGGCGTTAAGTGATTTCGGATATGCCCATACAGAGCACTGTGAGGACTAATCAACCAACTCGAAGTCTTTCTGATTCCCCGTGGTCTTAGGTAGGGCACAACCAAATGGACGCTTTTCGTCCAGGTTTTACATGACTTGCTGCTTTTGAGGTAGGGTTGTCGAATATTCCTGAGCCGACCACGGTAAAATTTTCTTGAACGTGCACGACACCGCAATAGGGACTTGTTCAATGGTTTGCTAGGATGGTTTCCAAATTTGTAGCGTAGTGGATTGTTTAATGCTTATGCCGCGTTTGAGCTTGAACCGAAAAGCAGATTAGGGACGGAGGACTAGCCTCCGGCGGGCTTCAGGAAGCCCTTAAAATTTCTTTTATTTTATTGAGTTAAGACAATTTGGGAACACAAAAGATGGATCAAATTCTAGACATTGAAACTTGAGCATAAGTTGTTTCCTGTTTACGGGGAATGTTGTCTAGGGATCGTCTTGCTTTAATTGTTTGACTCTGGCTCTAGAGCGTTTAGACAAATTCGGTAGGCATCTCCTTTGAACACAAATTTCATTAGGATGACTGACCGGAGAAACAGTAGATGACCATCCTAACCCCCTTATGATCAAAAATTTGCTGGAGGAACAAGGCCCCAGCCGACCCCATCTGGTGACGCGAACGCTTCGTTTTGTGGTAATGCACCAGGCTCAAGCCCTAAAAACTACTTTAATAAAACAATTAAGTTTACCGGTGTTTACCATTGTACAATGACATGGTCTTCTCCCGAGGACAATACCCAAAATTGGGCATGGTCAAAATAAGCCGATGGAAGGCACTATCGCAATATTCAATCAGTGCCCATGCGGGAGCAACAACTCGTGTTCCCGCATCCAAAAAAGTTAAAATATTTCCCCATCCCAATAAAGAAAACTCATTGCCTCGCCACAGCAATTTCGGCCCCAAACCGAGCGAGTGCTAAACCCTGATTTTACTTTGGATCGCTGAGTTTAGCTTGTTTTTACATTTGTCCCGAGTTGCCCGTTAGGCTATGTATCATGTCTGCTCAGATTCAGCTTTTCACAGTTTTAGCGCTTGCCAATTCATTTTGCCGTATCATGAGTTGATCCTGCACGGGGAATTTATGCCCGCTGCAGAATCCTATGTATTAACCAGTCAGCCATAGGAACACAGTAACATCGACTAATGAGTCGGTGTTAACTCAACTGCATGACAGTGCAGTTAAATCACTGCAACATGGCAGTGTACTAGGAAAAGAACCTCGACAGAGAGAGGTAACAACAAGACGGAAAACGAACGGCGATAAAGAGAAAAAGACGCGGATGCGTCCGGGGCCGATCGCTCCTGGCCCGACCCCAAGAGTAGAAGATAAGGCAGATCCGCCCCTCGGCTAGGTGCGTCCAGCCTGTAAAACTTGCCCCCACCAAAATTCCAGCGAAGAAATCAAACTGAAACCAATCAATTGGGCTCGTCCGTGGGGCTACCCCGTAAATTGCCTAGAAGGGCGTATAGGGCCAGTTAGCACCACGACCACATCCCACCTGCCCGAATCCGATTAATTATTCTACCCCCCCCTTCTTCTCTTGCTTTCCTTTCGGTCAGTCGTACTTCTAGGTAGGTAAGGTCGCCAGTTACAGTAGAATGAACCCAAGTGTAAGTAGTACTGCGAATGTATCGCTAGGGTAAATTATTCGGTGCTCCTCGTGACACTCTATCGCCGGCGTTGCTCTAAGTAGTGATCAGGCTGTGCTATAGAGCTCGCATAGTCAGATTCGGCCACCGCTTACCCCGTAGCACGCCTAGTGTCCGTCGCTGTGTGTAATTTCTCGTCACTCGAGATGACACGCTTTATTAAGGAGCAATTTTCGAAGCACTCTAGGGCCCCTGCTTGCTGTGCCCCATAGCTGAAACAATCGCCAGCATTGAGACGCACCAGGGATAACCGCACCTAGTCCGCGCACGCGCGGGTATCTGCACGCTCCGCCCCTGTGTTTTTCCTTTTTATACTCTGTGCCCCACAGTTTGTTAAGCTGAAATGACGACAGCGAGTTAATACTAAGCTTCTTCGACTAGATTCACCTTGCCCGCCTATCTAGCCGATAGAAAACACTCGTCCCTATCATAAACTTTAATCGTGTAAATAAAATTTGTATCATGGACACCGAGGACCGACTTAATTCATTCCGAGACGATAGGGATCTTTTTAGTTTACCCGCTCGGACGAGGAGGTACTGCTAGCCATGGCTTGGGGGCGAGAATGTCACAAGCACTGGCGTGCGTGGCCTTCTGATATATCCGCTTTTGTTTTATCACTGGACTTAAGGAATGAAACAATTGGAGAACACAAGCAAAATTTAACTCGTTCATGACAGTGACTAAAAATTCATTAGGGATTTTCTCTATTTTAATAAGTTAGAGCTTTCACTGGTCAAGGTACCAGCTCATCCGCATAGAATTTATTGAAGGAAGTAGGCCACGCCATTGATCATCCGACTTTAAACTTCCAGGGCCTGTCGGGACCCTGTGGGGGCCACATAGGCTACAATGCTCTAACACGGAGCATATTAGGATCTGGACTAGATAAACCAACTTGAGCTTCAATTCTCTATGGCAATTTTCATGTTTTATTTCAGTTTTTAACACAACTAAATTGAACTAAACAACTTCCGATGAGTGTAAGATAGGGAATAGCGGCTAGGCTCCATGACCTGTGAGCAGGTGTCGGTGCTAGCCTCCCTGGGGGACCTCAGGAATCATACCATAGACTAGACACGTGCGCAACCAATCGGGCGGGGTCCGAACACACCCCGCGAAGAGCGCCCGCGGCCTGCTAAGCTCCGTAGCTTCTTGGGTCTGACCAAGAATAGGGTTAAGATTTTTAGTACTCACGGTGCGCCCTTGAGGTTACGATAGCCGGGGTCGAATGGGCATGGTGTTAGGAAGTTGCACCATACAGCTGCATCCCGCTATACATCGCATGGGGGCCACGCCGAGAGGGTTAAATTTTTCGTTCAACCGCCACGTAGTAAGTTAAAACTTTCGTTCAATCCACACGCCGTTAGGGCAGCGTTCTGCCATAGCAATGGTAAGCAAAGTTTTCCGTCGGACCAACTGTTACTCCTGTGTGGATTTCTTGCAACTAGGATGTTATGACCTATGAGTTTATCACATTTTATGAGATTGCCAATGTAAACCGTTGCCTCACTTTGTTTTGTGCCCGTTTTGTGTTGTAAACCGTTGCCCTTGTGTGTATCATACGTTTGTCCTTGTTCGATGCAAGTTCCAGTTGGCTCATAGACACCAGCTAGCGACCTGTGTTGGGGCTTGCGACCCGGCATACCGTAGCAGTACGTTTAATCGACGGGCACTTTTTCAGGACTACTTATTGCTTAATTGTTTTGTTTTAATACTATTAAATCAATATCACCAGTATATTTGCGTGGAATTGCTGACTTAAGTATTGTCGCCGTTGGAATAAAAGTAACTGTACGGACATCTCTGCCCGGCTCTATTATTTCGTCATCAACGACTCTCGTGGTATAACGATCAAGCCGATTTCACCCGTCAGCGCAACGGGATTTTCGCCACCATATCGTGCATGTTCTCCGAATTATCAGCCGCGTCTTCGGGACTTCGCTAGAAGGAACGCTTAGCTTACTAACGCTTACTACCAGACAATTATCGGACTTACGAGTAATCTTCAAGTGGCCCCATCGTCATCAAGGTTACATCATCTGGTGCTGTTGGTAACTGTCGTATTTGGCCCGTGTCGGTGACTGTTTGCTCGCGAACTGTTCGTTTCTAAGAACCGGCTGTCGTTGTCGCTTGCCCGAACGCTTGGACGCTTTTGACGCTGTCTGTGGAGTGGTGTGGATTGACCTGGGGCGCCGAACGATCTGTGGACATTATTCGCTGGACACTGTAAATACCATACTACTGTTTTTTACTATTATTTTCTGTCTATTTGTTGTAATTTTAATCCTACCATTTCATTTTCCGTTCGTAACGTTCCGATTTTGTTTAAACAGCTTACTGTTGTATGCCATATGCCGGAACTATTTTGCTGAGGCTGCGCTAACCGTTGGGTTTTGGCTGTAAATAATAATACACTTGGGAGTACTGCGGTTTAAGTGATCGTTGGGTACCGCTTAACGGAGTAGCTGGTTACGCTATATATTTTTTGTCTTGCTAAGTTTTTACTAAACTTAAAAAAGGGGTGCTACCCACTTGCAGGATCAATATCGTAATTAGTTGCCGCTGATCTGATTTCTGTACACGCATATACCGTCGTTTCCAAATAATCGCTGTAGCGACAATGGACTCTAACAGTAATCACAACGGAGACTTGGAGAATAGTGACTTTTTGGGCGCGACTGATGGACCGATGGAGGACACCGTACGGACTAGGCTCCGACCGGCCGCGACTAACGGTGAGCGACCATTAACACCGCCACCACCTCGGCCCACAGGACACTCGCGTCATGGAGAAGTTAGTGAAGCGCTCGGTTGGGATGTGAACGCTACGAGTGCCATTCTGCATCATTTAAATACACAGCACACTGGTCCTCCCACGATTTCATTGAGGGACATGCCTACCTTTGATGGGAAACCAGGAGGCCAGGATTTCGAGGATTGGGTTCGTATGTATAACCGTCTCGCCAACGCCAATGGTTGGGACGATCGTCGGAAGTTGATTTGTGTGCCAGCTCTCTTGCGTGGACCGGCAAGGGAGGCTTTCGAGGGCCTCCCACAGGGAAAACGCCAAAGTTTTCTAGGACTTGTCGCAAACCTACGTTTTCTGTTTTAGTCTTCTCATCGACCTGAGAAATCATTATCAGACTTTGCACTCGACAACAGGGAGCAAACGAACCAGTCGCTATGTATGGTCTGGAGCAGCAAAAGTTGTGTGATCGTGCCTTCCCCGACATGGAGGATGAGCAAAGGGATACCATGCTTCGTATGTTTTTCCAGAGGGGTTTACGACCCGAGATGCGCAGGCAAATCCTTAACCAAATTCATGAGTGTGAGACATTTCGGGATACTGTAGGTGTTGCTAAGCGGTACGAAGATGCCAATGCTGCTTGCCCTGATCCAGACGCTTCGGTCACTAGTAAGTCCCGTACTAAAACAGTGAATTCGTTGCTTGAGGAAGGAGGCGAAGGTCTGATCACGTAACTGCAGACCATGATAGAAGAACTCCGCAAAGCAAATAATAGTAAAAGCGACACAATTAGTCGGTTATTGGACGTGATCGATAAAAGAGCTGAAAACACGTACCAGTTAAACGCACTCGCGCAGCCGTTCGTACCTGCTGTTGCCGCAGCACCACCGCCACGCGCGCTGCCGCGGCAGATTACTTGCTATCGTTGCGGGGAACCAGGGCATGTTATGCGCGATTGCCCGCATCCCGCACGCTATCCGCCGGCCGCTAACAATACACTGCGCAACGCCGAGCCTGTGTCGGTTTATGTTTCTAGCACTGTACGCCGAGAGCCAGGACAGTACCAACCGAGGAACTACGGAGGAGCCTATCCACGAAATGACAACTATGCTATGGGCCGTGGAGGTCCTTAACTACCTCCGCCTCGTCGACTCGAGACCGGAGCAGGGTATCAAATTAACCCAAGATGGAATAACAGTGGGAATCGCCAGAATTCGAGTGAACCTGGATATCAGTCTAACCATCCACCCCAAGGTTTTGCTAATAATGTTCGCGGAAACGGAGACTACACAACTAACGGACAACCGGCAATGTATAACAACAGGCCGGGACAGGCCAATGGATATCAAAGGGTCCCAAATGAGCGACCTCAGTTTGACCGAGGCATGGGGCCCCAACAACAGGCCAACCGTCCTTATGCTGTAGACAGTGGGAATAGAAATGGAGGTGCAGTAGAGCGCCGCCGATACCAATTAAATTGTAATGCTTCACAAACAAAAAGCAATCGTGAACCTAGCCCAGCCACTACCCATCGCTTAGAGGTGCTCAGTCGCGAACTCGGCATGATCCAGGGCAAGTTAGGATACAGCGCGCCGACTGGACGCGTTAACGCTATAGCAACTATGGACGAACCACAGTACGATGATGACGGATACTTGATAAACCGACATGATGACATGGACTCTCCTGATATGATGGATGGACTCGTTGAAAGGCATCTGAACGTGATTACAACCGCTCCTTTGGGTGATGCCGCGCGTCTGCCTCGGAGTTGTGATCCGTTCCAGCCGATCGACGATCCTGAGACTAGGACACTGAGCCCGACGGACGCGGAAAATGAACAGTACCTAAACGAAATTACTACTACTGTACATAGCACTGAAAATAGAAAATATCAAAAAGAGGGTTATGAGGGAGAGGGATCGTATATGTTGCGTGCGGACACACCAAGCGCAGGTGATGATCCGTTTGTATATATGTTTGCGAGCGAGCAGCGAGGCGAGCGCACGGTTAACCAATCGAACCAGTGGGTCTGGCGTGGCCCCGACATGAACGTACTAACTTTAAGTGTTTTGAACAATGGAAACGGTATCATGGAAATTTGTGAAGAAATGGAAAACGGTTGTGTTGAAAATTATAGGTTAAGTGAGTATAAGGAAAGTGATGATTTTGTTGCCGGTAGTCCCCTGGGAATCACCTCAAGAGGGAATTCTGGAACCCCCAGCTCTTTGGAGATGACTGAAAGGAATGTGAAGATGATGTTGATGTATTTGAGCCATTGTTATTATTTTCCTCCTCTGAAGCTGGCCATCCGAGAGAGTGTGTGGATGATGTTGTTGATGATGTCCAGCCCTAGTTCCGTTCTAAATTATAGGTCCTATGATGTAGTATGTGGGCCGGACCGCCGCACGGGTCGTCCCTTGTGTGCGCGTGAGAATTGTATGTCGTATGAACCTGCTGATTTACCTAGGTTAGGTCGCGCTTGCAGTCTTAGTGAATTTATGGCGCATAATTATGGAAGTGAAGTTGATGTAATTGAATGTTATTTTGAACCGGCCAATTATAACATTGATGGACTTGAGGTGACTTTCCCGACCTCATTGACAAGGGTTTCACGGTCATTGGGTCCTTCCTTGATGCTGACCGGGGCCGCCCTTGTCACCCGTATCCAAGCCGAGGTAGCAACGGGTTCGCGACCGCTTGCACCAATGAAGCGGGTATGATCGTTGGGGCTGAAAGTATTGCCCGGGGTGTCTTAAAATGTGATTTAATATTTATTATATTCGTTGTCATCATGTAACAATCCGTCGCTCTCGCTGATATTATTTATCTGCAGACGCATTTAAGCGGCCTGTGTACAACCAGCGAAAATAAAACATTTTCATGTGTTGTATTATTGGTGTCTTATGTATTTTACTATTTTGGTGGCTAAGCGATTTGACGAAGAACAATGGTTATGCTAATAGCGAACGGTTTGGTAGCTGTTTCAAGTTCAATTGATCATGTTTTTGCTACTCTTGCTTAGTTTGCTGTACTTACAAAACATGGGACAATGTGGACCGTCCTTCGGCACCGTTTCATATGTTGGCACTTCGTTGAATGTTTACTCCATCAGCATTTGCTTCAGCAACATCTATGTATAACCGAATTTATGTACCCAATGATATAACAAATGACATTGCACTATTGCGCTTGTACCAATTAACAGTTCTACATAACTCTGCGTCTAGTAAATTATAACGATCCTGCTGGTTGCGCCAATTTTTGTTGTGAAATTGACAAAGTAATTAAATGTCTCACCTTTAGCTTCGAGTTAGTGATGACGCGGATGAGACGAAATAAACCGCCACCCGTTAGAGACGGAATTAGAGACACCGCTCGCCCATGATGCAACGGCCCTCTCATGGCGGCGAGCGTAGAGCGAACGCCATGTTCAATGGCTGTGCGGAAACAAAATGGTTGCATCACCGACGGTGCGGCAAACGAATCTGAAGGTTCCATGTTCAACATCTCCCCCGCCTTCGCCACTCCGTCTCTACCCGAACACTACAAGTTGAGAGAGAGAACAGGCGCCCTTCAACTTTGACAAGAAGGTCTCAATCAATGACGGCAGAACTCGAAAGAGACAGGTCAAATATCGAGAACAAAACTGATGAACGACATTGAGCCGAACCCCGGCCCCCGCCGGGGACGCAAGCAATGGAGCAGTGAAAAGCGCATCGAAGACAAATGAAGACGACGACAACACAAAAAGAAGCTCCGGTGTGATAGACTGAGGAATGAGCTGGAAGAGAAGAAAGAGGCGACCATCCTCACTTGGAACCTACAAAAGATGTCACTGCAACAAAACAACCGCAGGAAGCTTCGAGAATTTGTCAACTACTGCCTGAGCAAACGTTACCACATCGTCCTGGTGTCCGAAGTAACTTCAAACGACACAGGAGTGATTTAGATCGGAGAAGGGAAGCAATCGGCGGTGGTGATACACTCTAAAAAATCGGCAATCATCCTCTGCAGAGAGTGGAAGCAGATATGGATCGACGATGGCGAAAAGAAATGGTGCGGAGAGAGAGTAACTGCAGCAACGGTGAAGAATCTGCGCCCGATCGCAGCGTACCAGGCCCTCTGGGGATACGGGGAACAGGTGATGGAACGCTACCGAGCCGAAGTGGATGAACAACTGGTGTTGGCAAAAGCCGACGAATGGTGGATCTTCGGCGGCGATCACAATTCTGTAACCGGGCGCCAGGATGGAACCGATGGCCAACACTACGAACACGGCACCAGGGGGCCATTTGGCCTCGGAAGGACGAACGAAGCGGGAAGGGACCTGCTTAGGTGGTGCGAACAAAAAGGTCTTGCGTGGGCCGATTCGTTCCACTGGATGCGACGACGCGGCACGTGGTTTTACAATGGTCGACCGCTGTGGTACGAGATCGATGGTTTCGTTGTAAAACGCAGACAACGACAAGCGCTGATCAAGTCGATAGATACGCTGGAGGAAGATGCTTTTTCAGACCATCGCCCATGAGAGATGCCCAAAAAGATGACCATCAACATGAGAGATGTCCCGAAACCACGACGAGCCCCAAACAAACAGAAACGTATCCAACATGAAAAAATAATGAAAGCTGCGACTCAGGATCTGTACCGGATGAAAACGGTTAACCTAGCAGCCCACAAGACGTACAACTGTGGGGAAGTTCCATTAGCTGTCGTGTAAGTCGCTTCCAAGCCTCCTCAGTGGGAAGTCTCCGCGGTGATCGGGCAGGAGCTTTGTCCTTGCCACGATCCTGTCCTTTTACAGGTACAGCAACCATTCGAGGGTCGTCCTTTTCGTCGTGTTCGGCTTCGTCTGCAGAGTCGGAAAATTCTACGTCACGTCGGGGGTCGCGCGAATGTCCGTCTGCGTTGGCATTAGCCTTACCTGGTCTATATTCGATATTAAAACCACCGAATTCCATGAGTAATTCGTTACGCCATTGGGCTAAACGCGAATTTCGCGGCGGTCTCTCAAATAGTGCCTTGAGTGGCTTATGATTAGTCTCGACATTCAATTCGTGTCCAAGCAGGTAATGCCTAAAATGTAGAGCGGCCCACATGATAGCAAGGGCTTTAGTTTCGATAGCGGGATATCGGCGTTGGTAGTCTACCAAGGATTTGCTCGCGTAGGCGATAGGCAATGTCCCTTTATCGGTCTTTTACGAAAGAACGGCACCTAGAGCGTATCGTGAGGCGTCCGTGTGAAGGATGAAAGGCTTGGAGAAGTCCGGATAGATGAGTAGCGGTTCTTGTACGAGTGCTTTGCGTAGCTTTCCGAATTCCTCGCATTGCGGTATCCATTTAAATTCGGTGTCCTTGCGACGGAGGGCGTTAAGTGGCTCACAAGTCTCGAAATAGTGTGGTATAAATTTGAGAGTTTCAGGTCTTTTATAATTGTCGATTGCAGCGGTCTTTTCGGGATCGGGTTTAAATCCTTCAGAGCTAATAATGTGTCCGAGATACTTTAATTGTTTCTGTCCAAATTGGCATTTGGAGGGTTTCAGCTTGAGGTTGGCCTTAGGGAACCTATCAAATACGGTGATGAGGTCTGCTAAATGTTGTTCGAATGTGGGTGCGAAGACTAATATGTCGTCTATGTAGATGAGGCATCGTTCCCATTCTAAACCCTTTAAAATGATTGACATGCACCTTTGGAAGGCGCCTGGGCAAAAGTTTAGACCGAAAGGTAGAACATTGTATTCATACTGCCCATGGACACTGACAAAGGAAGTCTTCTCCTTGGTTTCAGGATCCAACTCTAATTGCCAGAACCCTTTGTTTAGATCCAACTTGACATGAATTTCGTGTTTCGTAGGCAGCCCAGTATGTCGTCTATGCGGGGTAGCGGGTATAAGTCGCGCTTGGCGACTACATTGAGTTTGCGAAAGTCTACGCACAAACGTTGGATGCCATCACTCTTGGTGACATACACTATGGGAGAACCCCAAGGTGAATCGGAGGGTGGTATAAGGCCTACTTATACCATATTGTTTAGTTCTTCTCTCAGGGGTTCTCGTAGTGAATGAGCTAGGCGGTAGGGCACCTGTTTAATAGGCTTCGCGTCCCCAGTGACTATCCGACGCTGGTGCACACCACATCTTCCTAAATCGAACGGGTGTACACTAAATATGTCTGCATTTTCAGAGATGGTTGTTTTCAACTGTTTTAGTTCATAGGGGTTAAGTGTGGTATGTCCAAAATCAATTTTGCTTAAGACTTGTATGGATCGCTTCGTGTCGATCGTCTTCTTTTGTTCGTTTATGACCTGTACTACATTGTCGCGAGTAACCCCTATATTGTTGTATTGCTTGGTGTGCTGAGGAGGTCCAAGCAGGAGCAGACGCTTGTTGCTGTCGTATAAGAGCTCGACCTCATTGTCATGAAGCATTTCAATGCGTTCTATTGTTTGTACGGCGTGTATGGCAACGGGTAGATTCCCAAAATTCATCATTGCTACTGGGATCATGCGTTGACCACTGAGCACTAGAGCTTGAGCTATGGCGATGTCCCTAATGAAGGGGTCGGCTACAAACAAAGCTTAGCCAGTGGGTGGTTGAGTGATCTCAGGAATTGCATTAATGAATAGTTTTGTGTTCGGCGGTACTTGTGTATATTTCCTAGACACTACGTTAATAACTGGTGGTCGATAGTCTCCCTGATCAGCGAAAGGTGCCGAGCAGTTTTCAGTTCCGTTTGATAAGTATAAACAGCGGTCCTTGAAGTTGATAGCTACATAGGGTAGTAGAGCCATGAAGTCGGTGCCCAGGATGCACTCATACGGGTATCAGTAGTTACTTGAAAGTCGCATGGTATGCTTAGCGATCCGATGGTGATTGGAGCTTTTTCACTACTCGACTTATGGTCAGTTCTTGTTGGGTAGCCGATACTATCCGAGTGGTAGTTGTGTCTCGGTGTACTAAGCTTAGACGGGCGGCTAGAGCTTGGGACATAATTGAAACATCAGCTCCAGGGTCTACAAGTGTCGTGACTGGGGTTCCGAGAATAGTTGCGTTGATGAGTAATGGTGTATTGCCAGCATTCATGGTGTTTGGTTGTCTGATGACCATACCTTGGCGGGGTCCGCGACGTAAGTCACGAGTGGGGGCAGCAAATAGTTCGTCGTCCTCTATAAAAACGAGTTCCTGCTCGGACGAGGTACGTGTTGTCAATAGTCTGTTGGAGCAACGCGGGGCACGATTGGACACAACGGACACGCGCCGCGTCCCCGAAGGTACAATCGAGACCTCGGTCGGTACTAGGTGTGACGTCCTTCTCTGGTGGGGCGCTCGGGCCTCGCTTATCCGCTCTAATCCATCGTATTGCTTTCCTGGGCTTACTCTCGGACCTAATTAACCTTCCACGGCAACGGAGCCATCGGGGTATATAGTATCCGTACTTAGGCGAGACCTTACACTTGGTCATACAGTAGATCAGGCTAATTACACTGACGATGATTGTAACTATAAAATAAGGCGAGAGTCCAGTGTACTCCAAAGCGGGAAAGTTAACTACCTTTTGTACTTGTTCCTTAGCTATCTGAGCTACTTGTAAGTTTGTTGCCTTGGCATCATCGAGTGAGCTCCAGGTTAAAGGTCTTAATTTGAGGCGGAGAGCCGGTCAATGGTGATATTCGGTCCAAATTTGATTGTGATTTCCTCAGGTTTCAAAATGCTAGTCAGCACTATTGATCCTATAACCAACTGTGTGTAATTTCCGTTGGGAAACCATAGAATTCCGTTAGGCGGAACCTTTATAGCCTTACCCCACGTTACGTGTGCGAGCTGCCTACGATTAGTCAGTTTAACTTCAGGTTCGCTAGTCCTAATCAGAACACCTTGGATGGTCGTGTGCACGGCGGTCTCATTCGCGAGTGGACCGATAAGCGTGCGATTAATACATGCGTGTTTGATGGACTCGGGTACGAGCTCACCAGCGATGACCCATTCTAAGCAGTTGGTGCTGTGGTCGGTCAACAACGCGTGTGGTTCGCAAAAGGCGATTCCGGGCTTCTGTTTGCACGCTCCTAAGTTTAGTGATTCAAAACGGATATGGCGCAATCGGGCGGCGTATTGAGGAAGCGGCAGTCTCAGCTGCGTGAGCGTTCCAGGAGCGTTCCAGCCAGTGTTGTAGACCCGAAAATAGGGTCGGACATCGCTGCGTTTAGGTAATGGTAACTGCAGAATGAACCCAAAGCGAAATGCTGCTAGGGCCACACTCACAGGCATACAGCGGCCAAATTGGTATGCTAAGCTGGGTTCTCGCATAAGGATAGTCTTAGCGATGCGTGGGTCCATAGAGAATTACTGTCGTAGCATAACGACATCTATTACATCAGGAGATAGTTCGCCGCTCAGCATGGACTCCATGATGGCCTGTACCGACGAGCGCATATTGGCTCGAAGAATGTGGTCGATTAGTTGGTGGTGTACGTGTGTGATCTCTTTCTGATCAGCACATCGAACTTGTTCGATCATGGAGACTACCTCTTGCACGCTATGATGTAGGAACGCTTAGATATCCTCGTTAGCTCGGGTTAATTGTTTTATAGCCTTGGTTTTCCTGAAAGAGACATCGTTCGTATCGCGCATAAATTTCTCGAGAACGGTTACCTGCTGGCGGACATTATTGATATGGACTCCGTTGGCGAAGGCCATTACCAGGCCCAGAAAACCGGAAACGGCGCCAGCAGCGGAGGCGATTAAACTTGCAAAACGCTTTTCCCTGCTATTGTTGGTGAGTGCGCACAATTGCTCATTTGCCACACAAAAAGAATGTACTACTAGCGTGTAATAGTTAGTGTCCAATACACCATGGTATGCGTCATCTAACTCGCGTTCCAGGGTGCTCAGGGTCTGGTGCTGCCTTGGATACCCCGTACAGTTCGCTTTTCTGCAGCAATCAGCGTTGCAAGAACCGTTAGCTTCATACGGCGGACAAAAAGTGCTCACAAAGGGATCTGACTTACGTTCCCAGTCTCGAAGTGACAGCTGCAGTACCACTGGCAAATGCGTAGTCTGATCTGACGTAATCACCAAACCCTGTGGTTCAATGACGACGCCTACTTGACGGTTGACAAACGCACCTAATCGCGAGATTGTGTCGCTGAATGACGAGAGCGTGGCGTGAGCGGAGCTTACTTCCGAGAGCCAAAGCAGCAATAAGATAGTGCATACTTTCCACATACCTGTAGGATGTCGAGGGCGTTGTTGAGGCCAAGTGGGTAGGGTTGAGTTTCTTCTCGGGCAGGTTCCGGTTTGTCCTCATTGTTCGCAACTTCCCCGTCAGTTTCGCTTGTGGCTTTCCCGTCCACTTGATAATCAGCTGCGGAGGTCTCCTCGGATGGGTTCAAGCATTCGGCCATCGCTAGGGCCAACTGCTCGTCCAAGTCTTGAGTAGAACTACTGATGGTATTACGCTGGAGCGTGCATGGCTCCGATATTAAGTAGTCTACTTCTACGTGCTCACCGATTGTCATACCGCACTCAATTTGGAGCAGATTAACGCTAGCAGGACGTCTCAAGAGCCTTAAACGCGCACACATTAGCACCAATCGGTCCCGTCTATGGGATTCGTCGATGAACTACATGTTGCCCATAGCGTGTTGGACAAAACTAATTATCGGTACCCCCTCAGTACCTTGATTTCGGTAGATAAATTCGAGCAACTGAGGCGCTTCACACATCATATCGTGCACGTCAATATTGGCGGCACGGAAGAGGCGCTGCATTCGGGGCGTTTGAATACCTGCGTAGTAGCGCCAGTTGGGTATTATATACCCGTCAATACGAATAGACGCGCAAGCTGTGCTTAAAGTACCCTGATAGTTCCACTTTCCGCGGTGACCGATAAAATAACAGTAGGAACTAACGCTCGATGTTGGTCGTGCGTGGCTTCTCTTACACTCGCGGCACACAGGGTGCATACTTAGCTCCGCCTCAAGTTCCTTCTCCATGACCTGCTGGAGCGTGTGGCCATTCACGCATTGGCCCACCAGTTCTATGAAAATTTCTAACGAGGCGAGAGCTACTGGATCAAGATACAATTCAGTCACGCGGTGATCGATAGGGGAGGCCATGCCCAGGATGCTGCTTAGCATAGCGGAATCTCGTTGCAGAGCCGCACCAGTACTACCCTCAAAGCGCACGTCAAAAAGTCTGCTCAGGTTATTTAGTTGTTCCATAGCTAGCACAACTCTCCGGTAGAAAAGTGTCTGCGGTTGTAGTACCGCAGACTGTCCGAAGTCAGCGTTTATCTCACATACTCTAAAATTAATCGGTATGAGGCATTCCTCTACGCAAGGAGTCGAATTCTCTGCTAGCTCAATGCGGGTTTATCGGTAACTCGCATTCTCGGCATGATCCGTGGAAATGGCAAATAATGCGTTCGGTCCCCACAGTCGATTTGGTCATTCGTTGTCAACGGGCTAATGCGTCCAAGTTCAATCGGAATGTCATTAGTAAGAAAAAGTCCATACGTGTTCAGCAGTTGCTCATCCAGTCGGCGTAATCGTTCGTTGTTAGCGTCCCGCACAACGTTCATCAGGTTTCCTTGTCCCATACACGCGTCTACCTGCTCTCTAATTATGCTTACTGATTCTGCCGAATTACCCGGGGACATACTCGGTCTCCCTTCGACGGTTTCATCCTCAGCTATCTTAGGTTTCTTAAGTGGGCTATTCGAATTACCCGAGGGCATACACGGCACCTCTTCGACGGATCCCAAAATATCACTCGATACCCTAGACAAGGTGTCAGCGGACTCGCCTAACTTATCTGGGCGCATAGCGGTGGCCCTTCGATAGGATCCTCCCCTGCACTAGTACTATCATTCGAACGAACCAGATTCAACTCGCTCGCGTCCATCGACTCACTAACATCACTATCCTCTTCTGTGGTCTCGCTGGACTCATCCTCGCTAGTGGTATCATCGGCGTCCTCAGAGCGGATTGACAAATGACTTGTTCTCACGCTCAAATCAACACCGTCGTCCGATGGGGTTAGCAGTAGCTCACGTCTCCGACGCGTTTCCCAGACCCCTTCACGGTGCCACTCTCGACATCGGGGGTAGGTTCACGTCGGTACCAATCAGCGTTAGGGTCTTCCCACATTGCCCAAAATTCCTCATCACTCAACAGGCGTTCCTCATCGATTTCGCCATCGCTGGATTCATCATAACTATTGTCAGAGTCATCTAGAGCGTTAGTTACTCCATACCCAGGCTTACCATCCCGTTCGTCCTCAAAATCACTATGTACATGTGTGGTATTCTGACTTAGATTAGACACTTTTCCTTCGCTTAAATGATTCGCATCGCTCGCTGTGGACCCACTTTGCTCAAATAGGAGTTCAGCCGACTGCCTCAATTCATTACACTTCTGATTAGCAACATCATCACTTTTATCAAGTTCACCGCGCAAGTTATTGAAAAAACTTAGCTCAGCATGGGGAACGTTACTGCGCGCTTCAGCAACGGTGGGCGTAACAGAAGCCTCACAATGCGATGGACAGTCTATATTTGCCACCCCGCCATCTACATCTCCGTACCTGGGCAGACCCCGTGTCTTAAAATGTGATTTAATATTTATTATATTCGTTGTCCTCATGTAGCAATCCGTCGCTCTCGCTGATATTATTTATCTGCAGACGCATTCAAGCGGCCTGTGTACAACCAGCGAAAATAAAACATTTTCATGTGTTGTATTATTGGTATGTTATGTATTTTACTATTTCGGTGGCAAAGCGATTTGACGAAGAACAATGGTTATGCTAATGAGCGAACGTTTTGGTAGCTGTTTCAAGTTCAATTGATCATGTTTCTGCTACTCTTGCTTAGTTTGCTGTACTTACAAAACATGGGACAATGTGGACTGTACTTCGGCACCGTTTCATATGTTGGCACTTCGTTGAATGTTTACTCCATCAGCATTTGCTTCAGCAACATCTATGTATAACCGAATTTATGTATTCAATGATATAACAAATGACATTGCTTTATTGCGCTTGTACCAGTGAACAGTTCTACATAACTCTGCGTCTAGTAAATTATAATGCATTCGACAACATAAACATATTTGTATGCTTATCATATAATGTCAACAATCAGCAGTCGTCACTCCTGAGCTGCAACCAGTTCGTCTCGTCCGTCTCCATCGGGTGGCGGTTTACTTCGTCTCGTCCGTGTCTATCGGGTGACGGTTTACTTAGTCTCGT